>JAVKPL010004218.1:0-215123 GCA_032173675.1 Gastrolobium villosum
AGAATTGTTACTTAAAAGAAAGTATGAAAGGGGAGGGTTTTCACATATAAGCCTCAGATCGGTACCTTAGGCTTTGTGAGTTTAAAAAAAGGAGGGGAAGGAATTAAAAAAAGGAGGGGAGGATTTTTACTAAACCCTCCAAAACCCTCCTTCTTCCTAAAATTAAAGTTCCCCCAATTTGGGGGGTTTGAGGAGGGAAACATTAAAAATTACTTACCTACCCTTAGCATTAAAATGTAAAAACTACATAAATGTGAATCATTGTTAAACGTGACATTATTAGAAAAGTCTCAAATACCAACAAAATTTATCGACAAAAAATATTTCGTCAAAAATAGTGATGAATTTTTTTATGAAAATCACATACGTCAAAAAAATTTCGTCAAAACTAAAGACGAAAAAGATTTTGTCATAATCACTGACATAAATTTTTTAGGGAAAGAATTCAGTCAAAACTATTGACGAATCTAAATTCCGTTGAAACTTTCAACGAAAATATTTTCGTCCAAAATTTGACGAAACACATCTCTACCGAAAAGTTTCGACGTAAAACAATTTTCAAAAAAATTTACGGAAAATATTTCAATCAAAGTTTGAGATTAAAAACATTTATGCAAAAGAATTTGACAATTTTTTTTTGTCAAAATTCTTTACAGAATCTAAATTTCGTCAAAATATTTCATAAAAAAACATATTCATCGAAATTTTTGATGAAAAATATTTCCATCAAAATTTTCGATGAAAAATATTTCCATCAAAATTTTCAATGCAACACATTTCCATCGAAAATTTTTGCTGGAAAAAAATTTCATCAAAATTCTTTACAGAATTTACATCCCGTCAAAAGTTTTCGACGGAAATATTTTCGCTAAATTTTTTGACAAAAACTTTCAATTGAATATTTAAGGAAACATATTTTCATCGAAAATTTTCAATCGAAAATATTTTCATCAAATTTTTTGATAAAAAATATCTCCATCAAAATTTTCAACGGAACACATTTATGTCAAAAAATCTCAACAGAACATTTTTCCGTAAAAAAATTTGACGAAAAATATTTCGATTAAAATGTTTGACGGAAAAAATATTCTGTCAAAATTCTTTGTAGAATCTAAATTTCGTCGAAAGTTTCAAATGAAACATTTCCCTCAAAATATTTGACAAAACGATTTCCGACAAAATTTTCTTCAGAACACATTTTTATCGAAATTTTAAACAAAAAACATTCCGTCAAAATTTTTGACGAATATTTTTTTCGTTTAAAGCATTCCATGGAGGAAATCATTTTCGTCAAAACTTTTGCCAAAAACTAAATTTCGATAGAAAATTTATTTTTATAAAAATTTTCATCGGAGAAGAATTTTCGTCGCTTTTCGACGAAGAGTATTCTGACAAAAAAAAATGTGACAATTTTCGTATCTTACAGCGTAGAAATTTCGTAAGAAATGTTATCTTTTTTAATATTGTGAAAAGTACATAAATAATTTTGTTAGAAATTTTAAATTTAATTTAGTTTATAAAATATAATAATTATATTAATTTTAAAAATTGGTATAATGGTAAAAATATCTCATTAACCCTCCATTTTCCTCCCTTGCCATTTTTTAACTCCCAAACAAGGGGAGGGAATACCCTCCAATTTCCTCCAATTTTTCCCTTCCTTCCCCCTCCCTCTCCCTTGGATTCCCTACAAACTCCCAAACAAAGCCTTAGGCTTTGTTTGGGAGTTTGGAGGGGAAGCAAAGGAAGGGAATCCAAGGGGAGGGAGGGGAAGGAAGGGAAGGAAATTGGAGGGTATTCCCCCCTTGTTTGGGAGTTAAAAAAAGGCAAGGGAGGAAAATGGAGGGTTAATGAGATATTTTTACCATTTTACCCCTTTTTAAAATTAATATATTTATTATATTTTACAAACTAAATTAAATTTAAAATTTCTAACAAAATTATTTTTGTACTTTTCACAATATTAAAAAAGATAATATTTTTTATGAAATTTCTACGCTGCAAGCTACAAAAAAATTTCGTCAGAATACTCTTCGTCGAAAAGCGACGGAAATTTTTCTCCGATGAAAATTTTTACAAAAATAAATTTTCTATCGAAATTTAGTTTCTGGCAAAAGTTTTGACGAAAATGATTTCCTCCATGAAATGCTTTAAACGTAAAAAATATTTCGTCAAAAATTTTGACGGAATGTTTTTCGCTCAAAATTTCGATGGAAATGTGTTCTGATGAAAATTTTGATGGAAATTGTTTTGTCAAATATTTTGAGGGAAATGTTTCATTCGAAACTTTCGACGAAATTTAGATTCAGTAAAGAATTTTGATAGAATATTTTTTCTGTCAAACATTTTAATCTAAATATTTTTCGTCAATTTTTTTTACGGAAAAATTTTCTGTTGAAATTTTTTGACAGTAATGTGTTCCGTTGAAAATTTTGATGGAAATATTTTTTATCAAAAAATTTGACGAAAATATTTTCCGTAGAAAATTTTCGATGAAAATGTGTTTCCTTGAATATTCGACTGAAAATTTTTGTCAAAAAGTTTAGCGAAAATATTTTCGTCGAAAACTTTTGACGGAATGTAAATTCTGTAAATAATTTTGGTGAAACTTTTCGGTTGAGATGTGTTTCGTCAAATTTTGGACGAAAAAATTTTCGTTGAAAGTTTCAACGGAATTTAGATTCGTCAATAGTTTTGACTGAATTCTTTCCCGTAAAAAATTTATGTCAGTGATTATGACAAAATCTTGTTTCGTCTTTAGTTTTGATGAAAAAAATTTGACGTATGTGATTTTCATCAAAAATTTCATCATTATTTTTGACGAAATATTTTTCGTCGATAAATTTTGTCGGTATTTGAGACTTTTCTAAAAATGTCACATTTAAAAATGATTCACATTTATGTAATTTTTACATTTTAATGCTAAGGGTAGATAAATAATTTTTAATATCCCCCTCAAACCCCCCAAATTGGGGGAACTTTAATTTTAGGAAGAAGGAGGATTTTGGAGGGTTTAGTAAAAATCCTCAATTCCTTCCCCTCCTTTTTTTAAACTCACAAACAAAGGGAGGGCTTACTAAAACCCTCCCTTTCCTTTCCTTCCCCTCCTAAAATCAACTCCCAAACAAAGCCTTAGGAAAACGAATTCTCGTTGGCAGGTAGAACATACCAAAGGCAGGATTTGGAGGCAAGTATGGACATTATTTGCTCACAGATCGCTTATACATATAAGTTACATCATGATTCCAATTATTTGCTTATTGCTAGATTATCTGTTTTTTTAATTATGCAACTCAAGAATTTTGAAGGCTATACCTTAAAGTATAGTCATTATCTCCCTAAAAAAAATTGAAATTTTTTTGTGTCTGCACTTGCCCACACTTTAACAAGTGTGAGTCCACCTCTAATCTAAATATGATCATATGTTAAACGGTAATGAAGATTAGTTTAGAAAGGAAATGATATTGAAGCCCTACATTAAGATATATACGAAGGTTGCTTTTCAATTTCCCAACCAAAGGCCACATCAGTACGAGGCCAAAGAAATGGAAACTTATACCAATGGACTTTGCAATAATTTATCGCAATAAGTGACTCCATCAATCTTATTCCAAATAGCCGGTGGCGTAGCCCGGTTCTAATTTGAGGTCTGGCCAAAAAAATTATATATATATTTTTTTCTCTGTTTTAGTTAGTTCATATCATAATATATTTAAATTATATTAAATACAGAGTACCTGAACAGGCACGGTTAAAATGAGTTATAATTTTATTAAATATTTTTTAATTTTATTAAAAATATTTTATTTTTTAAAACAACTGAAAATTGAACACATAACCTAATATAACTTACCCAAATCTTTCACCAAAAATAATTTTTTTTAAGTTTTAGATAGGGCTAAATTACAAATTGTAGCCCGAGTTAAAATTGCAATTATAACTCGGGAAAAATTATAATTAATTATATAATTATATATAATACGTACAATTTGTTAAAATTTAGCTCGGGCTGAGGCCACACTCAGCCAATACATTGCTCCGCCACTACAAATAGCATTAAGATAATGAATTTAAAATTACTTTATTTAGTTTATTTCTAATTAATATGGGTCTACACTACTCAATTTGGAAAAAAACACACACAAGCTTTTACAAAAAATAAAATAAAATAAAAAATAAATAAATAAAAATCCGTCAAGCAAGTTCTTGTTAAATGGGTTAGATTAAAATGACAAAGGTAGAATTTTACTTTTGCATGCATGCATGCAGATAGTGGTGTGTAAAAAATATATCATTCAAATCCTCGTACACTACTTTATGAAAGCACCTAAAAATTACGCACGTCCGTATATTACCTTTCATGCACGTCTTCCATCACTCCACCTTCATCCACGCGCGAATATATATATATATATATATATATATATATATAGGGAAAAACGTTTCTCAAGCAGCTTGAGATAAGTTTATCTCCGGCTAGCCCCAAAACTACGTCGTTTTGATTAATGAAGGGTGTTTATGTAATTTCAGGTGAATTAATGAAGGGTGTTTTTGTAATTTTATTTATTTTTATATCATATACATTTTACTGAAACACCCTTCATTAATTCACCTAAGATTACATAAACATCCTTCATTAATCAAAACGACGTAGTTTTGGAGCTAGCCGGAGATAAACATATCTCAAGCTGCTTGAGAAATGTTTACCCCATATATATATATATATATATATATATATATATATATATATATATATATATATATATATATATATATATATATATATAGGGAAATAATTATCTCATGTTGCATGAAATAATTATCTCATGCAACAGAGACAAAATAGTGGGTCCACTACTTTAAAAAAAAATAGTGGGCCCCATTGTCTTGTCTCTGTTGTATGAGATGATTATCTCATGCAACATGAGATTAATAGATCCCATATATATATTTATACGGCTGGTTTTATAAAAGTTATATTGTAGGAAAAGTGATTGTGTTATGTTATAGAGATTTGTTTTGCGAGCCAGTTTTTTTTTTTTTTACTGCGGGCCCCACAAAATGTGTGTGTAGGAAATTTTGTGTGATCATGTTAAAAGATAGATGATAAACCCATATATATATATATATATATATATAGGGGTAGGATATTCTTACACCGGTGTAAGAGTTAGAAGTCTTACACTCAATCATGACCATTGATCCACTTGTATCTAATGGCTCATATTACTAAAAAAATTGAGCCCTTAGATATAAGTGAGAGTGTAACTTACACTGGTGTAAAATGATCCTTACCCATATATATATATATAGGCTTATCGTTTCTCAAGCTGTTTGAGATAATTTTATCTCCGGCTATTAAATCAAAACCATACAATGATGGATCAATGGTAATACAGGAAGAAAGATAAAAAGGGAATCATAACCATTCAAAGGTGAATCAATTGATATAAGAAGATAAATAAATAAAACGATGTAATTTTGGGGTAGCCAGAGATAAACTTATTTCAAGCTGTTTGATAAATGTTTTTCCCTATATATATATATATATATATTTATATATATAGGGTTTATCATCTATCATTTAACATGATCACAAAAATTTTCCTACACACACAACATTTTGTGGGACCCGCAGCAAAAAAAAAAAAAACTTCGGCACGCAAAACGAATCTCTATAACATAACACAATCACTTTTCCTACAACATAACTCTTATAAAACCCTATATATATATATATATATATATATATATATATATATATATATATATATATATATATTATCTTTCTCATGTTATACACAAAGTGATGCAATGTGGATCGCACTTTGTAATTTTCTATCTCCGCACTTATATTACACTTTGTGTGTGCAATATCTCATGTTGAGAAAAATAATACCCTTATCTATATATATACCCAAATAACTCTTGTGCATACATGTATATATCCAAAGAAATCATCAAATACTTGGCTATATCCGATACCATATACAATATACCCTCTCTAACTTTATGAATCCAATAATTATAAGCTAATAGAAATCTTTGCAAGTATATATATAGTTCTATACTACTTACTATCCATCTTTACAGGGACTCCCATGCCACGAATATTAGTATACCATAGTGATTGTGTATGGCTAAGCAATATGCCTCTTGCTTTCTTTTACTCTGAACTGATTTTTCTGCCTTCAGTTCTCAGGCCACAAAATCTGGCAATAACTGTGAAGCAAATCTCTTTCTGTTTTGAATGTCAATACTCTCATAACTGGTGCCTGAGTGAGAAGAAGGTTGAGTGTTGATTACACAAAACTCATTTCCATTGGTTCCCATCTCAAGTCTCCTTCCTAAATGTATATTCTGTGAGAGAAATCCATGTTGAGTTCCTGAGATAGGAAGGTTCTCATTGTGGGGAAGTCCCAGAGTAAGAGAAACACCATTTCCATGGAACCTAGAAGCCAATTGCTCAGTTACATTAAACCTACTTCCAATGTCTTCCATTGAGAACGCTCCAAAACCCCCTCCATGGTTTGTATTGCCAGTCATTAAAGGGTAGCCATCTCTGTTGTGCCTTTCAATGCCAAACTTTGTATTGACTTCTCTATTTGTATCTCCTTGCTTCATTTCCATGTCCACTGAAAGGAAACTACTTGGAGAGTTCTGCATTTCTGAACTTCTTGGCTTATTTGGATGACTTTGCATGTGATGGAAACCAGAGTGGGATTGAAAGGATCTTCTCATGGGAGAGGTGGACATTGAAGAATTTGTTGAGATTTCGGTTGGAGATGTGTTTCGGTTGTTGAAGCTTTCTTGTTTTGATTGGAGAACTTTAATGGCACCTGATTCCTGGGTAACATTTGTTGTTGACCCCAACTCCTCTGATCTGATGTTATCCGAAACATTAGTATGTTCTTGCTCCTTGATTTCTTCCAAATACATTTCTTCAACCATTGGTTTCCAAAGCCGAACTCGGGCATTAATAAACCAGTTTGACACCTGCATTCAAAAAAGGGTTTTATTAATCTCATGTTAGAGGAGATAAGTTATCTCATGTCATAGAGATAAATTTGTGGGCTCCACCATCTAAAAAAAGAAAAAAAAGTAAAAAAAAAGTGGTACAGTTATCGAAAGGGGTGTAAGAGAGAAAGTTATTACATGTAACATGAGAGTAGTTTTTTCCCTTAAAAAAATTAAGAATATCACAAACCTCTCACATTGCCATAACTGTCATTATCAGTTAATGTTACCAAACATGTAATTTAAACCAAGGGGAAAAAACACATATTTGTTAGGTGGTGTTTGGTTGGGAGGGTTTTTGGAGGATATTTATCTTTCTCAAGTATGGCTTTTAGAAACACCATGTTTGTTTCAATATATTTTCTCCAAAAACCCATCTATCCAGGAAGTATGGATTTATGAGAAACATAGATATCCGCACTGTTCAAAAACCCAATTTGAAGGTGGGATTTTCGGAAAACCGGTTATCTCATTATTAATGCACTTTTGATTTCATAAAGCTACCTAATTTTCTCAATAAAATTTTCCCGCACCAAACAACTTTTTTTTACATTTTTCTACCTATTTCACTTTATCCATCTTTCCAATCATTTCTCTATTTATTACATTTCCCTACTATTCTAAAAATTTTTCCCATACCAAACGCCCCCTTAGTGTCATATATAAATATAGAGGAAGCATAGCATTGTGTTATATATAAGGAGATTTAATCTAGATAACCCATTTCATCCCTTTCAATAAATAAAGCATCCTCTTCCTCTTCGGAAGCCCTTGAAGTAATTCACTAAAGTACAAATATAGTGAGTTCTTACTATACATTGGTTCTTCATCAAAGGTAGATATGGATTGATGAAACATACCTGGCTCCTAGCAAGTCCAGTTTGTTTAGCAAGCATAACTTTATCAGAATCTTTTGGATAGCTGCAGACCATAATTAAAAAACTCTTTTTAACTTGATGAGGATGTAATATGCAACCTAGAAGTAATTAACATAGACATAAAGGTTAATTCATTGTGTTTAGATACTATAAATAACTAGTGCTAGATATATAATTAATGTTACATACGGGTGAAGGAAATGCTCAAAAAGCCAAGCACGAAGAATGGAAACAGCTCGCTCAGGCAAGCCTCTTTGGGGTCTCCAAGCATTGGGCTGAATCATTCCAAGCTGTTGTAGTGCCCTTTGTTGCCGGAGATGGTGATCAACATACCTAAGTCTCGAACCTTCTACCTTAACTCCAAAGAATTCATCTTCACCTAAGGTCATGCTCGTTGCTCTGATTTGTGAAGAGATTGCATCTTTTAGACATCTAAATTGCTTTGAGATAGTCTTTAGGGCAAGTGCTGTGTAAGATTTAGCTGCCCCAAAACCCGCTGCATGCTCAAATGATGATATTACAATTTGCATTTGCTGGTGATATTGCCTATACCTTTGCTCTACCTGCAAATTTATTTTTTTTAACAAAAAAAAAAAAACCCATTAATTATAGGGTTTTATAATTCTCATTCAACATGAGAATTACAATTTTTCTACACACCCTTCGATTTCCGTGCTGACATAGGTCCTACATATAATTTTTTCTAACACATGGTCCCACATGCTTTTTATCTCTACAACATGAGATTTCAATTCTCCTTCAACATGAGAATTATAAAACTCTTAATTATAATCGCATATGATATATTATATGAAAACTGTACCTAGTTAAGAGTTATAAGACTAGTTGTTTTGAATTAAAAAAATGTTAATTTGAGATGCATCATGAAATGACACAACTTAAGAAGTTAGAAATTTGTCATGAAACTGACCCCAAATGGTTCCAAACTCAAATTATTCTGTGACATTCACCAGACCAAGTTACTTTTCTTACCAGTTTCCTTTCTTCTACACACAATTTAAGGACACAAGTAAGAATCATACATAATTTTCCAATTACTGAATCACCACCAGAGACCGAATGAGTAACTGTTGGTTTAAACTTTATTTAATTAAAGAAAATAGAAAATGAAGAGTTTTGTGGTGAAGATATATGTCCCTAGGAATTTGTTACTGGACAATTATTATGCTTAGAGTTTGGTGAAGAGTTGTGCTTTTTAGTTATGAAGAGTTGTGTCTTTTAGTTATGAAAAATTGTGTTGTTTGGAGTCTTTAAGCTTTTGTATTTTGGCTATAAATAGGTCCTTTGTATTTCATATCAAATATAGCCTGCGAAAGAAGTAATAAAAAGAGTAGTTCCTTCAAACATAGAAGAGTGATTCATTTGAATACAGGAAAATTATAGTACCTGTAAATTACAAAAATAACCAAACCGCACTGCAATTAATTAACTGAAAACTTAATTACAGTACTTTCACAAGATCAAACATATATTCACTTGCAAGACTAATCCATAAATTCTTGGATATTAAATGTTATGTCATGTGTAGAACTTACCTCATCGAGCATGGTGATAAGCTTGGACTTCTTCATCTGAAGTTCTTGTCTCTGAGCTGTACTAAGTTCAGCTACTTGCTTGTTTGCACTGTTTTCTCCTTCACCACTTGAACCGTCACCAACACAAGAACTAGATTCTCTCTTCGCTTTCATTTTCTCTTTATTTGCTCCTTCTGCGAATTTTTCGTCTTTGTAGATTCCCTTACCCACGTTAACAACTTCATCGAGAAGCTCCTGCGCTGCTTTCAAAAACTTTGACCCCAAAAGAACGCCGTTCACGCTCGAAACTCCGTTGGACACCGACGACGGAGAATTACCTATTCCGGCGACCTGAGCATGTCCTTGAAGGTCAAGCTCACCGGAAAGAGACGTGTAAGCTGTTTTCTGCGAGGAAAGGCTGAGCGACAAACCCTGCTGACTAGGCTGCCGGAAACCATCGCCGGAGCTTCTAGATGTGGGTGCCGCGGCGGATGACGGTTGCTCAATTACCTGACCCCACAAGTTATAGTGCACGCGAGGGGCTGCGGCCGCGGCGGAGAAGCCGTGGAAGGCGGTGATTTCGGGGTGTCCGAGGAAAGTTGGTCGGGTTTGATTGTCGGAGTTCGTGGATCCGAGGTTGTTTGTTACCCCATGAATCAGGTGCTGCTGCTGCTGTTGGTTGGGGGATGGTGGAAGTTGTGGCGCGTGAGGGAAGTTGGCGAGGTTGAGCGCGTTGGATGGAGTGGTAGCGTTGGGATTGACGAGGAGCATGTTGGGCGTTGTTGTTGAGTGTTGTGGCGCGTCAGGGTAGGGTACGTAGGTTGGGTTCATAAGGTAAAGTGTCTGCAACCCATCCGCAGAAGATTGAATATCAGAAGTGCTTCCATGAAAGTACGTCGCCATGTTTATCTGTGACACTGTACGGAACAAAAGAACTTTCTAGAATTACTCTTTCCTTTTCTAGGTTCTTTCTGATATCTGCTCAGTGTTCACACTTCACACTTAACACCTTGATCTTGATTAGCCCATTATACATATATTTTGTAGAATTCTTAATTTTGTCACATATCCTGAAAAGCAAGCGAAAAGAACCTCGGTTGCTGTTAATGAATCCGAGTAAGTACCTACCTTAAAATTTGCGAAAACTAAAATGGACAAATAATTAATGAGACCCCCCAAAAAATCAATCTTCAGATGCAAAAAAAAAAATGATTGTTTATAGAAAATTGATGATGGAATTGAAGAAAAGAGATAGAAAAAAACCCGGGAATGATCATCTTAAAGAGAGAGAAAGAAATCAAAAATACAAAAAATAAAAACAGATCCCATCAAAGAGTATAAGTGTGTCCGTACCATTTCCCAATTAATAGGGATATTAAAGCGAGCTATAGTCACGAGGATGAAGAGAAAGAAGGTAGAAAGGTGGTGTCTAGCTAGAGAAAGTGTCCATCATCATGGAGAGGCAGAGGAGCAAAAGAGGAGAGTTTGAACTGGTTCTTGTCATGACTCATGACTCATGAGTATTCTCTGCAGCTCTGTCCTCTGCAAGTGAATTTTTTATATAAATTTATAATATTTTAAAAAAGGCATATGAGTGATCTGTGATGACTGAGGACAGAGGCGGACCTAGGTCATCTATGTCCCCACTTCCATGAATTCTCTCAATTTTTTTTTTTAGTATAGTAGTTAAATATGATATTGGTTAGATTAGGTTTTCCTTGGATATATAATGAGTGATGGAATGGAAATGAATGGAATATAATGGGATGACATATATTTTATTGGATATTTTATGATACCATACAACAAATCAGCTTGATTAAAATAAAAGTGTGGGGAATATTTTTTTTATGTTAAATTGAAGTTTTTTTTCTTATTTATATTTTTTGTTTTTTAATACATTTGAAATTTTCTTTAAAAAAAATATTCCGGGCCCTGGCCCCCGAATCCCTTCACTAAATGTGCGGACATTAAAAATATTTTTTGGGTCAATTGTGGTCCTTTATATTTTACGTAATAATTTTAATTTAAGTGTACTTAGAATTAATATTAATGTAATTACTTGTATTTATGAACAATAAGAGACAGCTCCACAGTGTTTTTCTTGTTTTGTTTTGCACACTCTGATGTAGCGCTTGTATATGCGTCTTATTATCCTCCACACCTTTTTTTTTTTAGCTTTTCCTTTTTTTTTTTCGGCGTGTGTGTTTGGTAAGCATAAAAATTAGAAAACCTAATAGACAAAAAAACCACTCCATGCCCTTGTTTGATTATAATAAACCAAACACCTTCATCACCTCCTAACACGCACTTAAACGAAAAAGAAATTCAATTAAGTTGTCACAATTACGTACGTTTTCATGAAATTCTATAATAGAGTAAACATAAACCAGAAAAAGAGATTAAAAAAAATGAGTGTGGGGTAGGAGATGGAAGACTTGAAAAAGCAAGATAAGGTCACAAAGGGGTTACTCTTGGATCTTGATAAAAATCTGGCCCTTGGTTATTCGAACTTTACAATAACTTCTCTTTGGTCTTGACTACTTTTCTTTTCGCATACCCCATTTCTAAAATTCGTTTTATGTTCTTTAAATTTTGTGTGGTTGGAGGCAGAGCTAGAAGATAAAACAATAGAAAGGTAAACGGAAGTATGTAACTATGCATGATTTTAAGTTCTAACCACGACTTTATGTAATAAAAGAATGGGAAATAGTAGTCTTATGTTGTAGGAGACTACTATCTTATGCTATAGATACTTTGATTATTGTGCTGCTTTTTTCTTTTCTTTTTCTTTTCTTTTTTTAGTGGTGGATCCCATCATTTTGTGTCTTAGCATAAGATATGTTCTCTTCTACAATGAGAGTAGATAATCCCTAAAAGAATACTAAAACGACCATGTATACAATATTAACGCAAAATTCAAAAAGTCTTTTTAATTTAGGAAAAATGTTTATCCTTTTAAATGATACAACTTATATCATTTCACTCTCACAAAGAGGTGGGACCCACAGCTTTATTTTTTTTTTGTCAATTCTCTCTCCTCTTTTATCTATCTCTTTCTCTCTCTTAAAATGACACAATTTTACGTCCTTTAAAATGAGACACACTTTACCCTTTTAATTTACATGGGATATCTTAATTTAATTTCTCATTTTTCGATGTATATAATTATTAATGAGAAAATTTTTTCCGATGTTACTTTAGATAACTTTATCTAATGTTTATTGAAAACACGCCATTTTGGGGTTAAAAAATTAAAAAATTAGAGTGATAAAGACTATTATAACCCTGAAATAAATTAAAATTATAAAAATATCATAATTTCCGTCCCAAAACGACGTCATTTTGATGAACATTATATAATGTTATCTAAAATAACATCGGAAAAAACAAACCCATATATAAAATGGTGATGTTCATCATTAGATTAATATAATTCATTGGAAAAATAGTGCTCTTAGCTCATATCACTCTACAAGTGACACTCATACAGCCAACACATTTAAAAAAAAATATATCTCGGTTTCATCCTCATCAAAAAATAATTAGGGTTTAGTTAATTAAAAAAAAAACCAACTCATTAATTGCTCAAAAACTTTACGAACCTTATTCAATATCTTTTCACTGAAAAGTGACATCTGGAAAATTAAAATCAATAGTCAGAAATACAGTTAGCTCCCGTCAATTCTAAGTGAATACTTGTCACATGCATAATCCTTAATTAAGCGCTGATAATTTCGTAACTAATTAACCATTGGCTACTAGTCAGTTAAAATTCTTTATTCCAAGATAATTTTATATCACCTAACTGATACCTCGGTGGATTGACGCATACAATAAATATTTAAAGGGAAAAACGCGGTGGCGGAGCGAGCAACAAATTCAGCATGGTGCTAAAAGGTAAAATTCAATTGTGTCAATATTTATTATAACTAAAATTCTTTT
Organism: Gastrolobium villosum; assembly: GCA_032173675.1. Lineage (NCBI taxonomy): Eukaryota > Viridiplantae > Streptophyta > Magnoliopsida > Fabales > Fabaceae > Gastrolobium > Gastrolobium villosum. Next base: position 13,376 of record JAVKPL010004218.1, read on the forward strand.
TGGATCCCTAACAAAAAAATTAATTTTTAGTTTCGTTCCTTATAAAAAAAATTCATATTAGATTTTTTTAGAGATCAAATTAGGTCTTCATTGAATTTTTGAGGAATCACATTTTTCAAAGAATAGGAATTGTAGAAGGATCAAAAGCTGACATTTTTTTTTGTAAGAGATAAAAGTGGGGATCGTATTTTTTATTAAGGATCCAAATGGAATTTTGCTCGAGTATTATTTTGAATAAAAATATCTTTTGGATCCTCAACATAAATCATGGGATCCATTTTAATTCATTAGGAAAAAAATTGACTTATGCTCATCTGAAATTCAAAATAGACACAATTAATCAAAATCGTGGTCCCTCTAAAATTCAAAGAAGACTAATGTTAGTTCCTCAAAAGGATTAATATGGGTCCATTTTGAATTTCAGAGGGACCACAAGTTGAATTATTTTCTAAAGGATTAAATTGAGCCTTGTGATATTTGTTAAGAACCCAAAAGGTACTTTACTATATTATTTTTGAAAACCTAACCAATACTAAGACTATACCATAATTTTTAGAGAAAATATATAACATTTTTGAAAGTCAATTGGTGCTAAGGCACCAGCTAGGGGTGTTCATCAACCGATCCAAACTGATTCAAACCGCGGTAACCGAACCGAAAAATCGATAACCGAATAAACCGAAAACTGAAAAAAATCACAAATTTTAATTGGATTGGATCGGATTTCGGATTGGTAGATGACGAAAATCGATCCAATATATTAATTTTTCTCTACCTACTTGGGTCTTTCCTCAATCATAGCCCAAAAATTTTTAAACCTAAGATCCATTAACCCATCAACTAAAACCAAAAAAAAAATATAGTCACATCTCATCAACAAAATTTCATCTATGTAGAGCTTCGTATCTCATTGTCCAAAAAAAACTATTATCTTTTATCGATGCTTTTGTATTTAAAAAAAATTACAAAGCCGATATATATAAAAGATGTTATTTTCACAATAATAATGAAATAAATTTTAGGATTTTTAAAAACCGAATACCAATACAATCTAAACCGAAAAAGTTGGATTGGATCATATCGGATTTGAAAAAAAATCCAAACCGAATGGATGATTACATGATCAAACCGAAGGGATTGAATCAGATGATTTTTGCCTCCAAAACCAATCTAATCCAAACTGCGAACACCCCTATAGCTAACACTAGCTAGCTAGCATGGTTCCGTTACCGTAAACGTTTGTCCTTTTAAAGGATATAATTTTGTATCATTATAGATGAAATGATGTCGTTTTGGGACATAATTGATAATTTTTTGTATTCTCTCCCCTCCATAAAATTAGAAAGTGGAGGAGAAAAAAATATAAAAAATTACCAATTATGCACCAAAACTACGTCATTTCATCTAAAATTACACAAAGTTATATCTTTTAAAATCACAAATATTTTTCCCATATTTAAATTATATACAAGGACTTCGACCATGTGAGTTTTAAAAAAAAAAATCCCTTATGTCTCATTTGTTTGGTTTCTCTTATTCTTAGATAGTTAATTTCAAGGCTAAATGAAACAGAGGAAAATTTTATTCTTTCATGTTTTAGAGAAATTCAATCTATCCAAAAGCTAAAGTTATCTTTTTATCGACAACAAGTCAACACTAAATATTAAAAAAAAAGGTAAAATATTTGAGTGATAGCAAGAGCCAAGAGCTAAAGAAAGCATTAAAATCGGATTAAAAAATTATCTAGACAAAATCCTATTAAGTATTATTTTGATCTAAAGATTTTCTATTTCATTTCTCAAAAATTTTAAGAGTGACACCTGATTAGACCAACAGTTTCTTTTTATCTCATCTAATGGTAATTGATTATTTATTACTTGTTTAAAACGTTTAAGGTCACAGAAGGTGAAGGCCAAAATTAAACTAGTCATTTGTTAAATTGTTATGTACATAACTCTAGGATATATGATAAACAATTATAAATGACGATATCCTAATTAATAGTGATCAACGTGATTGAATTTTTTTTTCTTTTGTATGAAAATTTGCATTTCATTTTAAACCGTCATTTTGTATTTTTTCTTATGTACATTTCAATTTTTTTTTCTAATAAACGCTCTGTTGACTGGTTTCATAATGTATTACGAGGTTTAATTATTTAAAAAAAAAAAAAAACTACTATGCAAGTTAATTCTGGAACTCAAATACGTTAACAGGTGGGATTTCACTTTAATTACATCTATCAACGTGTTAACATCGCTTTTAATCATAAATATCTAATCAAGAAGATAATTTATATAAAAAAAAAGGAATCTATTAGTCATTATTAAAAAGTGGGACGGAAACGAGAGAGACTTACAAGTATCTGCTATCCCATAATTTAATATTAGAACTTTCAATTTTGGATGTCCATGACGGGCACAAGGTACTTTTGTCATTGTTAAATATTATTTACCAATCACTCACCGGGACACTAATTTTGCACCATCCGACCAACACAAACAATATGCTTCTGATTTAATGTCATTACTGATTAGGCATCCTGTTGCAATTTTTATTTTATTTTTTTGAGATATTTCAATCAATTTATCGTTTCGCGACTAGTCCGATTCGGAGCAGATACGGGATATCGGAATTAAGGCTTTAAATCCCTTTCAAAGACGACACTAAAACAATTATAATAAACATTTTTTAAAAACTTTTCTTTACATTAATAAATGAAGATTTTAATTTTTAAAAGGAAAAAAAAAAGTCTATTATACCAAAACTACTTTAGAGCTTTCGAAATAAAAACTTAAAAATAGCATACTATAGAAAAAAAATGGGTTATTGATGACTTTGTCTATACAGTATTTTTTTTGGTAAACACTATACAAGTTATTCAGTGGAGTTTATTATTTTAAGTGTCCTAATTAGAAACCTTTTTTGAATGGGCTTAAGAAAAATTATGCATTATAAATCTTAGCTTAAAAAAGTATTTTTTTTTAATTTTTTTTGACTTTTTCTTTTTCAAAAGTTATATTCAAACACATGCAAAAAATGTAAATCACTTATTTTGAAAAAAAATACAAAATAGGTTCTGGGAAAAAAAATCGTCCAAATGGACACTAAAGATGTGTTTTGCTTTACTCAGTGAAAACTGAAAAGGAAAAGCTTAAAATAAAATCACTTTATATATAAGTGTTTGGTGCAACAAAAGTAAATAACATAAATTTTTCCTGGATAATTAGTACATTTGCTTAATTAATTTAAGGGTTAAGTTTCTAAACTTTTCTGCAGAAACATCGTAAATCCTGCTGGATTTTTTTTATTGTGTGGACCCCACACATATATGTTTCAGCAGCAAAATTAATTACCTGCCATTTGGTACAGGAGAAATTTTTATTTGTCCGAGAATCTCAATTTTCAAAAATATGATTTTTATATCCAATTTACGATAATATCCGAAAATTTAAAATTTTGAAAAATTCAATTCCCAGGATTTTGCCAAAATCCTTGTACCAAACGCCAATAGTATGTTTGGAATTACTTTTGCAACCATCAAACACATAAATTAACTCGTGAGGGGTTGTTTTAGCTTAATTTGTGATTTTGAGTTTCTTTTAATGCGATTGTGTTAAAATTTGATAAAAAGAGTTTTACTATCTATATAATTTTGCCTAACTCGAATTGGGCTAGTCAAGTAAAACAATTAACAGATAGGTAACATAAAAAATAAAAACTTACGCTTGCGTATGGCTGTTTAGCAAACTGAAGCGTGATTTTACAAATAATAATAATATTAAACGGTTATTTTTTTATTTTATTTTTTTTGGTGAAAATTAAATGGTTATTTTTTTTAAAACAATTAAATGGTTATTTTAACTAATATTAAGTATGTCCTTAAACACATGTTTGACTAAAACTGAAAAAATATAAGTCTCTTACTGAATGCGCCCTGCTTTACCAAAAAAAAAAAAAAACTATCAATTATAGGGGGGAAATTCAATATATCGGATGTACTCATTTGATTACATCTTTTTTTTAAATGGAAATAGTATTTTTTTTCATTTAAATCCTTACTTTTTTTTCACTAAATAAAAATGTACCTATATTTGATGTACCAAAGATAGCGAATTGCCAACAAAGGTGGCACAGTTGGCTAAGGGTTTGGTCCATATCCTTCAAGGGCGTAAGTTCAAACTCCACTGGTTGATGTGAAGGACTTTGTTAGTGAGTGATATGTAATCCCTCCCAGAAATCTTCAAAGAGATGGAGATCTTCCCTAACCCCTAGTGGAAAACCGGTACATAACACCACTTAAACTTTCAATTGTACAAAAAAAAAAGATTTTCGCCAATTATAGGTTATGAATTTGATTTTCCAGAAGATAAATGTATTTATATATAAAAAAACATATTAAAATTATGGGTTTTATAAGAGTTATGTGGTAGGAAAAGTGATTGTGTTATGTTATAGAAATTCATTTTGCATGCCAGAGTTTTTTTTTCTGCGGGCCCAATAAAATATTATGTGTGTAAAAAAAATTTGTGGTCATATTAAATAATAGATGATAAACCCTAAAATTATAAACACGTTCACATGGATTTTATCTTTAAGAATCATGCACTTCTAGGTAAATTTACGGCAGTTACGCACACAACTGACATAATATATCTAAATTGTTGGCATTGAGGAAAGGTGTGATGGCCACTTCTAGAGTTCTAGTGTAGGGATAGCTCCTTTGCTAGTTAGCCAGTAACCACTATGCTGATATATTGATTAGGGATAGCTCCATATAAATTTGTGCTCATCCAACTAACCTATAGTGACTTTTGCATGGTGGCCTAAATAATCATTGTGCTGTTGATCCACAAAAATTGTCCCCTCCCAAGTAAATTAAATTATGGGTAAAGTGTGTATCATTTTAAAGAATGTAAAGTTATGTCATTTTAAGAGAGAAAAAGAGATAGATAAAGAAAGAAAGAGAGTTGACAAAAAAAAGTGTGGGTCTCACTTCTTTACGAGAGTGAAAGGATATAAATTATATCATTTAAAATGATAAACGATTTTCGCTTAAAATATAAAACATCTGGAGGATCGCCAAAGTTACATTATCCATCTATTCCATCCCTTGCTTTTGTACGTCTACTACTATTACCCCCAAATGAAGGCGACCCATCACAAACATACTTACGCCTGCCACTGCCTCAGCTGCTGTCAATTGTCATTGACGAACCTCAATTTTGACCTCTAGCAAGAAGTTTCAAATTAATTGATCCATATTTATTACCTCATCTTCAAAGGAAATACTGCATCCACTCAAGCGTATAATTTTTTATGTTGCATGAAGATAAAATTATTTTATGTATATATTAAAATGTGGATGAGATTTATTTATTTATTTATTTATTTTATTTTTTTTGTAAGTCCCATCTTTTTTTTTGTGTATGCATGAAACAATTTTGTATCGTACAACATGATAAAATATATTCCCAAAGTTAAATGCCAAAGGAATTGGGTTAGGTTATGGGAAAAGTGTATGTCCATTTAAAGGACACGAATTTAAGTCATTTTAAGAGAGAGATAGACACAAAGAAGTGTGGGTTTTACCGGAAAAAAAAAGTGTGGATCCCACCACTTTGTGTATACCTCTCTCTTAAAAGGACTTAAATTTATCTTCTTTAAAAGGACACACATTTTTTCTTATGTTATATATTAAGAAGAGAATTTCTTAAGTGACATTGGAGTAATAGAAATTTATTTTTAACTAAGAATTTCTCATCTATACGAATTACTAAGAAAAGAATCAAAAGAGAATTTGCTCATCTGACAATGTCAGTGGGCCCAGGGAGCTCATGGAGGGGGACAATCACCAATGATTTGAACTAGACCAACCACATCAAGAGAGTCTGACATCATATCTCAACTCAAAACCTTAAGGAATTGGATTTATGTTTCCTCCCACTTATATGTACTTCACTTAGCACATTATCAACCAATGTGAGACATTCCATCACATTTGAATATTCCAACAAACTCCCCCTCGAGTGTGAAACTCACATTGATATGCTCCCCCTCAATGGGGGCATAACCCATCTCTAGCGAAATACCATGCTAACCTGAGCCGAACCCGACTCTGATACCACTGTCAAGGCCAGGGGTCCCGTGGCAGGGGACCACCATCAATGGGCTCAGCTAAACCAATCACATCAAGTGGGTCCGACAATATATCTCAACCTAAAATCTTAAGACATTGTGTTTATAGTCCTCCCATTGCTATGGACTTTACTTACCCCATCACCAACCAATGTAAGACTAAATATCCCAACAATTTCTTCCTCGAGTGTGAAATCCCAACATTGGTATACTCCCCTCTCAGCTGAGTACCCCAAACCCAAATACTCAATCCATCTCTAGCTTAATACTTGGCTAGCTTAAGATGGATTGTGTGAGCACCATATAAGTGGAAGGACTCGTAAACCTAATACCTTAATTATTGTGGGTTTGTCACTTAGGCCCATTTGATGCGTGGATGGTAGTCTTCCATAATTAGGCCCCCCTTATCATTACCCAATAATGGTACCAGAGCCGATAATTGATTGGCCTATGTGTACCGAGTATTTAGAGATGTTGGTTGATGTTCAATTTTGTAGACGGGGCAAACCCATGTTACAGACCAAGAGACTGATCCACTCTTAGTTGGTAACCTCATCAATACTCGAAGAAGCACTCGCTTAAGGGGGAGTTGATAGTTATAGTACTCACACTTGAGGGGAAGATTGTTAGAAATTCAAATGAGTGATAAAAAGTCCTGCATCAGGAAGGAATGAACTATACATGCTACATATAAATGAAATGACTTATAAACTCAATGCCTTAAGGTTTTGAGTTGAGACATAGTGTTAGATTCACTTGTTACGGTTAGTGTAGCTCAACTTATTAATGATGATCTCCCACCATGGGCTACCCCGGCCCGCTTAACAGGCAGTATCATATGTTGCACCGACACCGACATGGGACACGACACGACATTCCAACACATCAATTCTAAAAAATGTTAGATTTCGACACGTTAGGCCACATTTTGATATTAAATAATATTTTTAATTTATATATATAGTGTATATTAATATTCAATAATTTAACAAAAGATGAAGATAAAATTATAATATCCATCAATTTCACAAAGAAATATAAGATATCATAAATATTTATATTAAACTCAATAACATGATAATCGTAATCCAACGAATCTAATAATTGAAACTAAAAATGCAACGCAATGTGATATTTGAACCCTTTTTGAGTCTCTATAATGTGTGTTGGAGTGTCAAAAAGTATTAGACACGACATATTAAATTTTTTAAAGTGTCGATGCATAACTTACAGTACCTCCAAATGAGCAATTGTTTCATTAGACCACAGGATAGTTCTTGGCTTGGCTCATTCAAATGCTACTAATTGTGGGCCTATTTATATGGGAGTGTCAATATTATACGCCATAATCTCAGATACCCCGACACGTGATTTTTTAAAAAAATTGCGTGTCCGACACGGACACGCTCCGACACGCGGTCAACATTTTGGGATACGTGGTCAACTCTCCGACACGCAATCAACTTTTTCTGACACGTGGTCAACGCTCCGACACGTTTTTTTGTCTTAATTTTATTTATTAACTAAAAGTAAAAAAAAGTCATTTATAAATCAATTTTTTTCTGTTATGAAATTTGATATGAAAAATTAACAAGGTGCGAAAAATTATTTATTTTTATATTTATGTTATGAAACTTGCATATTTGGTTAGTTATATGACTTATTATGGACTATTATATATATTAAATATAAATTATATTATATATATTAAAAATATTATTTAAGATCAAAACGTGTCCCAACGTGTCGAAATATGTCATTTTTTAGAATTAACGTGTCAGCGTGTCGTGTCGAGTCCCATGTCCCATGTGAATGTCTGTGCATCATAGGCCATGATGACAAATTGACAATGCTAATAGTACGTAGGTGTCTTGTTTCGTCTGGTTCTTCCTCTAAATACTCACCAACACAATTAAAGCCCTGGTGAGTGTTGCTACACTCCTAACACAACAACAGTCAGTGACGGAGCCACGTATGTGGTAGTTATGGCCTTGGCCCAGGCTAAATTGTACTTATTGTATATAATTATATAATTAATTATAATTTGGTCCGGGTTAAAATTGTAATTTGGCTCGGGCTACAATTTGTGATTTGGCCCGAGCTACAATTTGTAATTTGGCCCTATTTAAAATTTAAAATTTTTTTGATAAAAGATTTGGGTAAGTTGTATTAGATTATGTGTTCAATTTTCACTTATATAAAAAAATATAACTTTTTTTGTAAAATTAAAAAATATTTAATAAAATCATAACTCTTCTTAGTGCTATTGTTTAGGTGCTCTATATTTAATATAATTTAAATATATTATGATATGAACTAAATAAAATTAAGAAAAATAAATACACATATAAATTTTTGGCTCGTGCTCAAAGTGGAGGCCGGCTCCGCCACCGACAACAGTACTAGTAAAGAATGACCACACATATTCAAATTACGGCTGGGGACTCGCTACGGTAATTTTTAATCAAATGTTAATACGTGAGGAATGTCAATAATATATAATCTTTCATACTTTCTTTTATTTATAATTTCCATTCTTAATTTCACTAAATAACCTGAATCTACTATGTATTAATAATATTTAAAACACATCAGTGTCATTGCAACTCTATGTGATGAACAAAAGTTTTAAGAAATGAGAGATTTATTCTGTTCCAAGATCAAAGCTTGTCACTCAACAACAACAATTCAATATAAGGATCTCCATAAAAAAAAACAACCAAATACCCTTCAATTTCTAACAGCTAAACCAATCCTCAATGTGATCACCATAATATAAGCCTACAGTGTCAGATATTACCGTGATTAATTGACATCGAACAATCACACACAATTACAAAACAAAAATGAGAGAAGAGAAAAAAAAAATGACACAGATTTATCCTAATTCACTCATTGTAGGCTATACCCAGAAATATTTAATATATTTTTCTTACTGCATTTGTTACAAAGCATTCTGTTTAGAAGGGGAATATATGTTGGGATAAGTTTAAATTAAATAAAAGAAGAATAGAAAATGAAAGGTTTATGGTGAAGAGGTGTATCCCTAGGGATTTGTTAGTGGACAATCAATATGTTTTAGATTTCCTATGTTAGTCATTATCACTCTTAATCATTTGCTATTGCTTATAAATAGCATACTGTAACTCTTGTAAAACAAGCTTGGCAGAATCAGTAATAGAATAGAGGTATATTCAGAGAATTGCCCGTGTATTTGTGTGTCTGAGCACCAGTTATAGGGCCTGTGAAATAACAAATTGGTATCAGAGCTTAAGCCAATGGAGAATATAAGTAATAGTCTGCCAGTGCCCCGCCTGACAAAAGATGAACTATGAAAACTGGAGTATACAAATAAAGGCTTTTCTAAGAGCCTATGACAGTTGGGGGTTAGTGCAAAGTGGGTTCGTAGACCCTGAAACAACAGAAGGATATTCAGCAAATCAACTCAAGCAGTTGAGTGCGTCGAGAACAAAGGATGCAGCAACACTCTTTATGATGTTTGAAGCTGTTGAAGAAAGCGGTGGTCTTGAAAGGATTGGAGGCGCAACGACGACAAAGGAGGCTTGGGATATATTGGAGACGGCCTACAAAGGCGCGGACCGTGTGAAGCAGGTCAGACTTCAAACTCTTCGAGGAGAGTTGGAAGGGATGAAGATGAAGGAAACCAAAGGAGTGTCGGACTTCATCACCAGGGTTCAGACCGTGGTGAACCAGTTGAAGCGAAATGGAGATGTGTTGACCGACTCCAGAGTTGTTGAAAAGATTCTGAGGTCATTGACCAACGACTTCGAAAACGTGGTATGTGCAATTGAGGAGTCTAAGGACTTAGCTACGCTTTATGTTGAAGAGCTAGCTGGTTCTCTTGAAGCGCATGAGCAACAGAAGAAGAAAAAGAAGGAGGAATCTCTTAAGTAAGCACTCCAGACAAAAGCAAAAATCTGTCTGTCTTGCAAAAATCATATAAAATCGAATTCACCAACTTTTGAAAATTTTCTTTGACACGAGGAAAGTAGACATTTGGGGCTTTCCGTACATATAAATTTTATCTCATTCGGAGGTCTGTAGTCCCAGAAACAGAACTCGCAAGATGTACGATAAATAGTGTAAAAATCTGAATTTAAAACAGACAGAAATTGTTTTGGGCAAATCAAGTACCATAGTTAAATAAACTCCATGCAGAACAAAAATAAAATTACAGAACAGCCAAAAATAGCCAAAAACATTACATCATATTAAAGAATTCAGCACTTCAAAACAGCCAAAAATAGCAGACACATAGTAGTAACTCAATAGGATATGCCATCTAATCATGTCATCAAATACTTCTTCGTCCTCCTGCAATTTTATAAAAATTGAGCCCCAAAAGGGGTGAGAAAGATCCCAGTAGTATGATAGAAAAACCAATAATGCAACAGTGTTAATTTAGATACAGAATTTCCAAAGTTGTCACATCATCAAATAATTTCCGAACGGATACTAATATGCAACAGAGTGCATATATAAAGCCTGAATGTTGTATGTTCATAGCACTGATGTGCACATACTACTAACTAAACTCAATGGAGATTCCAATTGGCCCTAACAGAAGGGAATTCCAATTGAGGCCTATGCGAACTAAGCCACAGTTCCTTCTCCCTGGTACCTGAGGGATGCCTATATGATTTATGCTCAAACATATGCTTCCTTTCATCAAATATTCCAGTTTTCAAAACTGCATGTATAATGATGTATGAGATGACATGTTTTGCTTCGCACACACATGACAAAAATGCAGATTTATGATGTTCATGAGCATGACCAGAATTCAGAATTAGAAAATCATAGTTCCCATGACTATGACACCAAAACTTCGAAGCATGATGTGTCTCCAAAAACCGAAATTCCAACAAGTCATATTCCAAGTCATATTACAATTACTTTCAAACAGAATTTGATTAAGACACATGAGCAACAAATCAAAAATCCATGCACTAAATTAACAGTCACAAAAGATTATTCCATCAAACACTTACCTTGGTGCTTTAGAGTTTTAACAACATTATCATCAAAATCAGTCCCTTTTTCTTTAGAGACTTGCGCACCTAATTAACAAAACACCAAATCAGAATTCTCATCTATTTTTCCTATAATTCACATGTAATTTCCATGCTTCCAATCCTGGGATTTTAATCGAATCATCCTGCTTCCAATGCTAATAAATTTTCTGACTTAGGTTCAGTTTTACTAATCGTTAACAAGTGACAAAAACCAAGATTTCCTATGCATACAGGTTCGGTTTTTGAAGGCCATCACCTAGGGGCTTATAATTTTCATTTACATAACCTTCCTACATAACTTAGGCCTGAGCGAATAGGTTGTTTAGCATGCTGTCTACATCCTTTTTTAATACATGCAAAGCTTAACAATCTTTTCTAATACATGGAGCAATTCCGAACTTAAGATGAGCTATATTCTAAGCTCACAAATATGAATTTTGTGCTTGCATGAACTAAGTCCATTGGCTGTTCGAATGGACCGAAACAAAGGAAGAGGAATGACAAAAAAAACATCCTTTTTGCATGCATGTAAGGGTCGAACAGTGAGGAGAAAAGGAATAGTTTGATGTTTGACTTACATCTTCTTGCATTCACACAAGGCTCACAAATCGGCTAGGGGAAGGCAGTCACCAAGTGATGTGTGGGTTCCCTCACCTTTCTACTCTTCAAGAGATCGAATTCAGGCTGCATGCAGTGAGAAGGAACTCAATCAAACCGAATGGATTACAAGGAGCAAAGAAGTAGGGAAAACACATTACCTCCTTACTTGTTGATGTTCAGCCGCACAAGGGAAGGAGAAGAAGAGTATGCTTAGGTGTTCTGGTTCTTTTCCTAAGGAGCTTGCAACTAGGTGAAGAAGATGATAGGAAAGGTTACTCGGTTCTAATGACAGATCGAGTTCTACTATTGAAAGATAAACAAGGGCGTCTAATAGCCCGAGTTCAGATGGAAAAGAACAGAATGTACAAGCTAAGTTTGAGGAGCGTGGAGGTCGACTATCTGCAAGTAAAGGTGGAGGATAAGATGTCTCTGTGGCATCGACGGTTTGGACACCTTCACTACGGTGGTCTAGCCGAGCTAATGAAGAAGAACATGGTAGTGGGACTGCCAAAGTTAAAATCAGAAAGTAAGTTCTGTGAAGCTTGTGTGCTGGGTAAGCACGCAAGAAGCCCGTTCCAAAGGATGTCAAGATACCGGCTAAGCAGCCTCTGGAGTTGATACATACCGACCTGTGTGGACCCATAACTCCGGGGTCCTTCAGTGGAAAGAGATACTTTGTTTCGTTTATTGATGATCTTAGTCGTAAGACCTGGGTATATTTACTGAAGGAGAAATCCGAGGTGCTAGAGGCCTTTAAGAGGTTTAAAGTGATTATAGAAAATGCAATCGGGAGATACATCAAGTCGGTCCGCTCTGACCGAGGTGGCGAGTACATTTCAATGGCGTTTAAAAGGTATTGTGAAAAACACGGGATAAGGCGATTCCTGACCACGCCGTACACACCACAACAAAATGGAGTTGCTGAAAGAAAGAACCGGACTATCTTGGATATGGTGCGTTCTATGTTAAAGACTAAGAATATGCCTAAGGAGTTTTAGGGAGAAGCATTACAATGTGTTGTATACGTGCAAAATAGATATCCACATTCAAGTGTGAATGATAAAACCCCACAGGAAGCATGGAGTGGTCTAAAGCCATCAGTGGCTCATTTCAAGATTTTTGGAAGTATTGTGTATACACACGTACCGGACCAGCTCAGAACGAAGTTGGAAGATAAGAGTAATAAATTTATGTTTATTGGATATGAAGAGAAGACAAAGGGATACAAGTTGTTGGATCCCGTCAATAAAAGGGTGTTGGTAAGCCGAGATGTGAAAGTCAATGAAGAAGATGAATGGGATTGGAATAGTGGATCCGGGGTCAATGTGGAACCCCAAAATATATCAATTTAGGTCGGACAATCTTCGACCCATATCCCAGCAAATCCTGAAGTCTCTGATGATGAAGAAGAGCAAAGACAACCGAGAATGAGAAGCTTGCAAGACTTGTATGACTTAACTAACGAAGCACATCTTGTTTGCTTGTTAGCAGATTCTGAGGATTTGAGCTTTGAGGAAGCTATCCGAAATGAAAAATGGCAATCTTCCATGGAAGAAGAGATAAAAGCTATTGAGCGGAATAAGACATGGGAGTTAGCCGACCTACCAAAAGGAAGTCAGCCCATCGGTGTGAAGTGGGTATATAAGAAGAAGATGAATGCTAAAGGGGAGATTGAGCGATTCAAAGCCCGGCTAGTAGCAAAAAGGTACAAGCAGAAAGCTGGAATAGACTATGACGAGGTGTTTGCACCCGTAGTGAGGATGGAGACAATCAGGTTGTTGATCTCACATGTAGCCCAGCTGGAATGGCCGCCGATGTATCAGATGAATGTTAAATCGGAGTTCTTAAACGGTGTACTTGAGGAAGAGGTATATCTCGAACAACCTCCGGGTTTTATGAAAGTCGGACAAGAAAGAAAAGTGTTAAGGTTGAAGAAGGCTTTGTATGAGCTGAAGTAGGCACCACGGGCTTGGAATACCCGTATTGACTCTTATTTCAAGAAGGACAGATTTGAGCAAAGTCCATATGAACATGCCCTATATGTGAAGAAGAAAGAAGGTAATATTTTACTGGTTGCTTTATATGTTGATGATCTAATCCTCTCGGGAAATGATGAAGGGATGATACAAGACTGCAAGAAGAAAATGATAAAAGAGTTCGAGATGAAGGATCTCGGTCTAATGAGATACTTCCTTGGTCTGGAAGTCAGACAACACAAATCCGGGATCTTCGTATCTCAAGAAGCTTATGCAAAAGATATCTTGAAGAGGTTCAAAATGACATATTGCAATCCGGTTTCGACTCCTATGGAACCCGGCTTAAAACTTCTGAAGTATGATGGAGGAGAAAGAGTTGATCCGAGTAATTACCGGAGTCTAGTACGATGTTTGAGGTATTTAACTTGTACGAGGCCAGACTTGTGTCTAAGTGTTGGGATTATAAGTCGTTTCATGGAAGATCCGGGCTACACACATTGGAAGGAAGCGAAGAGGATATTGAGATATGTTCAAGGAACAATCTCGCAAGGACTTCATTATTCAAAGTCAGACAAGTACAAGCTGGTCGGATATTCAAATAGCGACTGGTGTCGAGATGTTGATGACAGGAAGAGCACGATTGGCTATGTGTTTTTCATGGGAAACATGGCATTCACGTGGGTATCAAAGATGGAACCCATTGTGACTTTATCTACATGCGAAGCCGAGTACGTTGCTGCATCTTGGTGTGTTTGTCACGCAAAGTGACTGAGGAATCTATTGAGTAAATTGGAGCAAGAACAAGTCGGCCCAACCGAGATCCGGGTTGACAACAAGTCTGCAATCGAGTTAGCAAAGAACTTGGTCAGCCATGAGAGGAGTGAGCATATAGATGTCAGGTTTCATTTCATCCGGGATCAAGTCAAGGAAGGAAGGGTGGAGCTCACTCATGTTGCAAGCCGAGATCAAGTGGGTGACATATTTACGAAGTCGTTGCCAACATTGCTGTTAGAAAATTTCAATAAGAAGATTGGGATGAAGGATGGTCGAAGAATTTAAAACTTATGAGGGAGTTTTGTTGGGATAAGTTTAAATTAAATAAAAGAAAAATATAAAATGAAAGGTTTATGGTGAAGAGGTGTGACCCTGGGTATTTGTTTGTTAGTGGACAATCAATATGTTTTAGATTTCCTATGTTAGTCATTATCACTCTTAATCATTTGTTATTGCTTATAAATAGCACACTGTAACTCTTGTAAAACAAGGTTGGCAGAATCAGTAATAGAATAGAGGTATATTCAGAGGATTGCCTGTGTATTTGTGTTTGTGAGCACTAATTATAGGGCATGTGAAATAACAATATAAATAGGCTTAAAAACCTTAATCAATAGTAGTTATCCATGTCTTGAAGTGATTGTATATTATTGAACCACGCCAGAAGAATCAATTGACTTTTGTCCATACCAAATGGGGTTGATCTTACCAAGTAACGCGGCAGCGGTCGTAGGAAGCGGGCCATAAAGCACCTTCATTATTGAATTTCAAATGTTCATAAAAACACACGAGACACCCAATAATGGAGAGAAAATGCCTTCCTTAAGCATGGTATCTAAGAGTCTTCTTCATCAAATAGTTATCGGATAGAACACGCATTAGTTGTGAAGAAAAGTTCGTGAAAGAGAGAATAAAAGAACCAACTTAACTAGTCCTGGAATTGACCTATCTATAGCCAAGTGCATGTGACAGATACAGGTGTCCTATAATGTCCTTGCTAATTATGTATATACAGTATACACATCTACAAGACTGTACTTTCGTGATCATTGTATTGAAGTTGTACATTGATTTTCAAGTAATTAATCAATATGAGCATCAAATGCATAAAAAGGGAAAAGAAAGTGCAGGAATATCCGTAAGGTAAATTCGTACCTTTTGTGGGAAATGACATTAATGTACCATATATAAATGGTTTTATAATTTTCATGTTGAAATAGAATTGAAATTTTATGTTATAAAGATAAAAAATATGTAGGACCCATGTATTAGAAAAAATGATATGTAGAACCCATCTCAGTATGAAAATCGAATGATGTGTAGAAAAATTTGAATTTTCATATTGAATTAGAATTATAAAACTCATATATAAATGGTTGCTAAGCAGTGAAATAAGAGGAGCTAGCGAATCAGAATTCGTTCCACGCCACTTCTTCGACGCCATTCATTATTCAAAGTCAAAATTGTCTTTTTAGTGTTAGCTATAATTAAGTGTAGAGTTGGAAAGCCACAATATACTAAATAATTATTAAAGGCTTGATGTTGAAATGTGCCTAATGGTAACTGATTGTAGTCGACGTTTTTTGCTTTCAAGTTTCAACAACAAACCCTTTTGCAGCTGATGTACCTGTCTCATGAGTTTTAATAGAAGCTCCACGAGGTTTTTATGGCAAGATTTCTGCATTTCTACCTTCAAAAGTTGATGCTGGCATTGTCACCTCATGTACCCACTAGCCACTTAGTTGAGAAAAGTTGAACTAAGTAAAGATGATACCTCTTGCCTCTTGGTACAAATAACACTTTATACATCCCTCTGCCTCTTCTAATTGGGGATTGTCTTAGAGGGGTGTTATTGGGTACTTCTTGTATTGGTTACATCTCTCTCTGACTCCACAATATTAAATTAATTGTTTTACATATTATTACAGTAATTTTAGGATAACGAGTTCAATTCCAATCGCTCCTATTTTTTAGTTTTAGTGAAACTAAGATTAAAAATAAAAATTGATCTGTCCAACATTTAGCTTCAAGTCTAAAGAATGCTTGAGTGATGAAATATATTAAAAACATATAATATAAAATTATTGAAATTTCATTCGGATAAGATGGAAAAAATTATATTTATAAATTTTTTGTTTAAAAACTATACTTTGTACAAGAGGTAGTACATTCCAACACACAATGTACCACTAGCACATATTATGATATGCAAAAGTTTGTAAAAAAAATAGTTTTTCCTGCAAGTAGGGGTGTAAAAAGGTTAGGCTTTGCCTTAATAAACTATACTTGTGTAAGAAATATTGGATCTGGTTTGTTCTGTTAGCCTATGTCGGCCTCAAATTACAAATTTGGCTTGATTTATATTTAAAAAATAAAAACCTTATCTCCAAAAAAAAGCCTATTGGCCTAGGCCTGTTAGGCTGTTTAAGCCTATTAAACATTCAATAATTAAAAGAATAACTAAAATAATATTACTTTTTATTCAAATTATTAAAATAATAATTTTATTTAATTTTTTAAATAAATAATATCGTATAGACCGACCTATAGGTTTATAGGCCCGACATGTACAAAAAGACATATGACCTATTTTCTAAATAGGTTTTTTTAAATCTTAGACCTATTCTATTTTATTATTTGTAATAAGGCAAGTATGTCCTAATATACGCTAAGTCGTAAGCCTCTGTAGGCCGACCTAGCTCATTTACACCCCTACTTGCAATGATATGGTGTAAGAAATTTCAAAATATGATTATATGAAATTAGAACACAAAAAGATTTAGGTTTACTTGTTAAAAACATGATTCACATGATTCTTGATTTATTGAAGGCTTTCTTGCTCTTGTTTGCTCTGATGCTTCTGCAAGGTTGGAAAGATCAAGATCTTTCTCTGCAGTTCACATCACTCCCTAATCACGACCATTGATGGGACAAGTTGTGGAGTGAAGATTTTTTAACACGCTGTGAATGCAGAGGGGACCTAGCCAAACTCATTAATCATAGTCCTATTCTCATCATGGACCTATGTGTTAGGCCTATACTATTACCCACACTAATCAATTTACATATATCCAAGCTCAAGGAAAAAGATCACTTAATTAAATAGACTTTATATTATATCCCATATAAATCATAATTTAGCCCAATTTTATAAAAACATAAAAAATTATAATTGATTTAAGCCCGTAATTATAAAAAAAAATTCTAACGTATGGTTGTTTACACTTATCTGTTGGATCGGTAGGCGTAGGCCTGCATGGATTATACTATAGTACTGCCACAACATTTGGCCGAACGAGAATGACATCATCAATAGGAAAAAAAATTCGAAGATTACATCACTTTTTTTTTTTTTTTAGTACAAAGATTACATCACTTTACATAGCAATTCATATGAATTATAATTAATATTAGCAGAAAGGAAAAACAAGAGTTCTTTCTTTTCATATTTAAATTCCCTTGAATAATTTTTTAACATGCCCTTTCTCACGTGGAAATTGCGTTGCACCCCCTATACATTTAAAAGATAAATGTTAATTAATATTTTTAGTGAAAAGTGTTTATTCTTTTAAATGATACAATTTATATCCTTTTACTCTCACAAAGAGGTGAGACTCACACCTTTATTTTTATTTTTTTGTCAACTCTATCTCATCTTTTATCTATCTCTTTCTCTCTTAAAATGACACGACTTTACATCCTTTAAAATGACACACACTTTTCTCATACCGTTAAAGTATTTGTTAAAAAAAATTAAAATCAAAATTAAAATATTAAATATAAATTTTTTTCTAAAATTTATAATATACTAAATACTTTTATTTTTGTAATCTTAATGTGTGTGTCAGTAAAATATTCGTTTTCAAATCTTATCTAGTAAAATAGGGAACACTAATCAAAATGTCACTAAACACTAAAAGCACGCTGTGCGAATATTGAAGTTACAACTCTAAAAATTAGCTTAAAAAGTAAAAGTATTGAAGATTTTTTAACCCCTACATTAATTAGTTGTCTATACAATTAATATGATATTTGTAATATTATCACTATTTTTAGTGGCCGGTGGCTTTCATTTTTAATAATTTTATTCACCTATCAGTATTTAATATAACACTCATTTGGGAGCTCTTTTTATGGCCACAACTATCAATGAAAATATTAATAGTTACAGACCTTGATATAATCACTCTAAAAAACAAGCTCAAAAATAAAAATATATGAGACCTTATAAACTTCACATTAATTACTCATACAATAAACGTTCTGACTTGTAACACATTTGGTTATATAAAAAGTTCACTTATCCTTCCCAAAATATTTAGGGTTTTATAAAAATTATGTTGTAGGAATAGTGATTGTGTTATATTATTGAGATTCATTTTACGTGCCGTATTTTTTTTTTGCTTCAAAAGATGCAGGCCCCACAAAATATTATGTGTGTAAGAAATTTTTTGTGATCGTGTTAAATGATAAATGTAAACCCCAAATATTTAGGACAGCATTACATTTTCATATCCGGAATTTACTTTATTAAGAGTACGATAGTTGCACTAATCCAAAATGCCTTCTTATTTTCACCTTACTTTTTAATTATATTTACCAAGAAATATGAGCATGATTTAATTCAAGAGTTCTAAGCAACTAAAAAAAACAGATTTACCAAAAAAATGGGGTCAATCGGGTCACCAATTCGCCGAGTCTCGGTCGGGTCAACCGGTTCAAACCGAGCTGACTGCAGAACTGGACCAGGTCACCAAGACCCAGTTGACCCAGTCGGTCCGAGTCGATTTTTAAAACACTGCTTTTAGAAGCAATAGTATGGACCAAAGCTTTATTTGGGAGTCACCGGTAATGTCTCAGAGATGATTAAGAAAGGGGGAAAGGTATTTTGGGCACAATGGCTTCATATTTTGCTAGAGTAACAACTTATAAATGTAATAAATGCAAAATACTCATTCGATGAGTGAAAGAGGGTGTGTGTGTGTGAAAATATTCCCTAATAATAAGAAAGAGTCATAACCATTTTACCAAATATCCTCACTGTTGTGCGAGAGCCGAGAGGTAGCACTGTAAGATTTAAAATTACAGGATCATGTATATGATTGTAAAATACTCAAATAATATGAAATCAAAGTAGGGATTGAGCATACCTTGTTGGGTTATCACAAAGCCAGGGGACAAGGGAACTACATGCCAAGATCTTCCTCTCTATAATCTATTCCGAAAGTGGCAGCCTTAGTGCAATGGAAGCATGACGGCTCATGAGACTTAATCCCAATGAAAATAGGCTAACGCGGGGACCTAGTAAAACCCTAATAAATAGTGTGTCTGATAGGTCCACCACCACAGAAGCTCAATCAGACACCAATGCCAACATTGTGATGCCCAACTAGGCTCAGTACCAACATATGCTAAAAGCTCATATCAATATGATCACAACGGGCTAATTAAAATAATAGAATTGGAATATCTATTAACATGATTAATTTAAAAAAACAAAATTAATTAATATTTCCGACATAAATAAAATTTTCTAACAAGCGCACCTCCAATGTGCATGAGGTGACTTATAAAGGGGAAAAGTTTTTTTAAGGTGAGGGTTTAAATGTCTCACTTTGGAGAGGCAAGGAAGTGACCTCCTTAGATAGGCCTCCAAGGGTTAGCCCATAGGCCATGGATATGAGATCAATCCAGAATACATGGGAAGACTTAAATTTGAAAAGTGAGATTTTAATTACGTTGATTTGATTTTAATTATTTCTGATTCTATGTGTGTTTAATGCTATTTTATTCGTAATCGGCTGTATTTAAATTTTATTTTTTTTGTTATATTTTAATTACATTTCAGGGTTGTTTGACACCTTATAAAAGAGTATTTAGGACTCCATTGGTAGGAAGTTGAATATTTTTTTGTTTTGATAATAGAAATTGTGAATCAAATGATTTTTCTTTTATATATTAATCATAACTTTCTGTATAACCACCTTTTTTATTTGCTTTCAATATTATTTGATATCAAAGCACTGGGTTGACTTCAGCCAATGGCTAAACATAATCATGAAGGTTGTGGATAACGGAGTTGTGATGGTAGATAACATGAATTCGTTCCTGAAGAAGATGGAAACCTGCGTTAAGTAGATCCATGAGAATAGAAAATGAAGAACACAAAAGGCAGATCCAGGATTCAGAGCGACGATTTATGAATACGTAGAATGGACAAATTCAAGATTTTGAATGATGACTTCCGCAAACAAAGTCTGACGTTCACTCAGAAGAACGAATGCAAATGTATCTAATAATGAAGAGGTCGTAAATTCTTTGGGGGTTATAAGTCAGGGACGGTATGAGTTAAATCACTTTTTGGTTGGGTTGAATTAGGGGTGGCAAAAATGAGCCAACCCGTCGGGTTGGCTCGTAACCCGCACAAAACGAGCCGGGTTGGGTTGGTAAAAATGAGCTGTCAGCTCGATTTAGCCCGACCCGAGCCAACCCGAGCTCAAACGAGCTAGCTCGCGGGTTGAACGAGTCAGCTCGCGGGTTACTCTTTCTTTTTTTTCTTTTTTTTTTAAGGGTTATGTTTGCTTAAGTGCCTATTTCATTGATGTCAATTGAAAGCTGAATAATGAAAAAAAAACCTCCTCCTCATACTGGATTTGAATTGACTCATAAAATACTTGGTTTGTTAGAGGAATGGGGCATACAAAAGAAGATTTTTACCATTATTTTGGATAATGCATCTGCAAATGACTCTATGGTTGGTGGTTTGAGATGCCAATTGAATATGCAAAAATTATTGTTATATGATGGGAAATTTCTTCATGTGTGTTGTTCTGCACACATATTGAATTTTATTGTTCAAGATGGAGTAAAAGTTGCAAATGATGCCTTGTCTCGGATTAGAGAGAGTGTTAAATATATAAAAGGCTCAAAATCAAGAATGATCAAATTTAAGGAGTGCATTGAACAAGTTAGTGGTGAGAACATTATCCATTAGGCAATCAATAGTTTTGGCAGTGTTGATAATTTTATACAGCAGAACAAACCACAAAAATTAAATTTTTTGAGCCAACCCGCGAGCCAATATTTTGAGCTAACCAACCCGCGAGCCAACCCACTGGCATCATTTCGAGCTAACTCGCGAGCTTTTTTTGAGCCAACCCGCGAGCTTTTTTACGAGCCAACCCGCGAGCTGATTATCGAGCCAACCCGCGAGCCAACCCTAACCCAGCTCGGGTCGAGCCGGGTTGGATTTTCTGGCTCATTTTTTTTTTCGAGCCAACCCGACCCGACCCGTTTTTTCCGGGCTGAATGCGGGTTGGGCCGGGTCTAGCCGGGTTGGCCCGTTTTGCCAACCCTAGGTTGAATGTTACCCAAACTTTCTTTATGTTTTTAAACTTGTTTTAATGTCATATTTGTTTATTCTAGTATGTTCCTTGAATAGGAAATTATTCAAGTGGATTCCTTACTTCAAACATAAAGAAGAAAGCACATGTGAATATCTAGGTATATATTCCAATGTTCTTCTTCTTAATCTCATCATAGACATATGCAAGGGATTGAGTTTTGAAGATACAACACTTCTATGGAAAAATGAAGGCACATTTTTTTCCAAATCACACTAGAATACTCATTCAAAACCCAAGTTGGATTCTTAACATTATTAAAACATAAGAAAGGAAGGACACTGGATACCCAACCTATTTTCTCTACTGTTATAAACATTTACATCTCTTACTATTTGTTTTGCTCAATCAGTTTTCTAGTAATTTTATTTTTACGAGTTAATAACTTTTCTAAAATAAATTCAATAGTCAGTTTTCAATATTTAATTTACATTCAACAACAACTTTATTCCCAATACAATCAGAAAATTCTTTATTAACATCAAGTTATCCATTAGTCTTAATTCTATTTTTAGTTTTTTTATAGCAATTGCAAAATCAATTTCATATAAATAATGCCATAATCTTTGTGTGACGATATTAGGGTCTTAAAAATATACCCATTCTATACTACTTGTTGATAGGTATACTTGCGCAAAATCTTGCATAACCTTTAGCAAGTAACAATGCACTTAGAATTCGCTTACGTGGGAAGACTTAAATTTGAAAAGTAAATTGATTCTTTTTGATAATATTTTAATTATTAGGTTGATTTGATTTTAATTATTTTCATATTTTAGGTGTGTTCAATATTAAATTATTTGTAATGGTTGTATTTAAACTTTTTTTATGCATATTTTAAGTATGTTTTGAGGTTGTTTGACACCTAATAAAAGTGTGTTTAGGACTCCATTTGTATGAAGTTCAATAATTTATTATTTTTATAAATATAATTAAGAATCGAGGTTTCTTTTTTATAAGATTTGATTTCTTCGATTTTGTCACTTTTCTATGCGCTTTCGGCATCACCGTACATATTATACAATATAATTTTTATTTTTATTTTCATAATTCCCATTAAATATGTGTGTGTGTGTGTGTGAGAGAGAGAGAGCGAGATTTATCTTGAAGGTTGTATATGGGGGTACCTTATTCGAAAGTACTTGCAAATACTCCATTGTTCAAGTAAATTTATAAGTTAGGTGGAGTTTTTGGGGAAAAGAAAATATGTACCTAAGGGCATGATCCCTATATTTGTATGTAACTCATGTTGTTTCTTCAAAATCCATGAGCTGTTGGGAACTCGGTCCCTCGAAGTTGGCTAGGAAGTCTTTATGAAATTCGTCACGCCGAATTCGGAACTCGACTATCAAAGACGTCTGCCAGAGTCACCAGGTTGGCCAGCAGAAACAGAAAAATGCAAAGGAGAGAGAGGGAGAGAAAAATAACAAACTTTTGACATGGAAAAACCTTCCTCAATGTGAAGAAATAAAAATTCACGGGACATTAGTCTAGAATGAAGCGTCCACTATGAGAATAATGGGACATTAGTCTAGAATGAAGCGTCCACTATGAGAATAATGGGTTACAAGAAATCAAACTTCCCTAGATGCACTAAAGGTATAATCAAACCTCACCTAAAATGATGGTAATCTCAAACGTCCTTAAAAAGGTCTCTTACTTCAAACTTCTCTCTAGAGGTATTCCAATTCTTTCTCATATCTCTAAACCTCACACAATATAAGCTTATATAGAGGAGGAAGAAGATTCTAGATCATCAATTATGGAGAGACATTGAACCACTCAAAGGATGTGCCCCTTGAGCCTTGCACTAAAGTGGAGAGTTCCAATCCCTTGGGACTTGAGGCAAGCATTGAAGAAGGAATAAATCCCAACAAATCTCCCCCTTCTGACTTCAATGCATTGGGTTCAATATCAGCCTGGCACCTTCATAGCAGTCTTCGAATTTTCTTGCTGGTACCAACTCCGTCATCATATCGGACCAATTTAGGTCGATGTGCACTTTGCCAAGTCCGAATTGTCCATCCTCCATCACATCCCGGATCCAATGATACCTCGCGCTAATCTGCTTAATGTACGAGTCATAGGTCAAGTTATTCGCAAGATGAATTGCGCTTTGACTGTCACACTTCAACTCATACTTGTCTTGTTCATGACCGAGTTCAGAGAGGAACTTCTTCTTCCATAAAATTCCCTTGCAAGCCTCAGTCGCAGCTATATACTCGGCCTCAGTTGTCGGAAGTGCCACACATTTTTGCAATTTTGATTGCCAGAAGATAGCTTCTCCAGCAAAGGTCATCAAATATCCAGTCGTCGACTTCCTCTAGTCGACATCTCCCCCTAAATCAGCTTTCGTAAAGCCTTGCAACTCGGCTTTACCTTCTCCAAAGCGAAGGCTTAATTTATTGTTCTTATGAGATACTTGAAAATCCACTTCACTACTTCCCAGTGTTTTTTGCTGGGGTTAGACAGATATCGGCTTATCATTCCAACAATATACGCCAAGTCGGATCTCATACCTACCATTGTATACATCAAACTTTCGACAGCGGAGTTGTAGGGAATCTTCAATATCTCATCTTTCTCTTCATTAGATCTCGAACATTTTTTTGGCTCAGCTTTATATGTCTGGATAAGGGGTGTTCACTATTTTGGTTGTGTCCATGCTAAATCTCCGCAAAATCTTCTGAATATATTTTTTCTAGCTCAGCCATAGTAGCTTTCTATGTCGGTTTCGGATTATCTTGATTCTAAGGATCTGATTTGGATGGCTGAGGTCCTTCATTGCAAATCATGAGCTATGCTTTCATCAAAGCAGCTATCTTCGACTTATCTTACCCTACAATCAGCATGTCATCAACGTATAATAATAAAATAAACAAGTTTCCAACTTCATACCTCTTAACAAATATATAGTGTTAGGCTCCAGTCTTCACAAACTCTTGAACAATCATGAAAGATTCAAATTTCTTGTACCACTGTTGAGGTGCTTGTTTTAAACCGTATAGTATCTTCTTCAAGCAGAAGAACAATTCTTCTTGTCCTGGATCTCAGAACCCTTTAGGTTGCTCATATAAATCTCTTCTTCTAGGTCACCATGAAGGAATGTCATCTTTACATCCATCTGTTCCACTTCGAGGTCCATTGAAGCGGCCATGGCTAACACGGTTCGGATTGAAGTCATTTTCATCATAGGAGAGAATATTTCTTCAGAATTAACTCCTTTCATCATATGTATCTCGGCTTCTGGCTATTTTCCTCATGTTGAATTTTGTAAACGCACTTGTTCTTCAGAGCTCATCTTCTTCGAGGCAACTCGGTCAATTCATAAGTCTGATTTTCATGTAAGGACTTCATCTCATCCTATATTACATTTTCTTGCTCTTCTTTGTCTGAGCTCGTCATAGCCTCATAATGACTCTGAGGTTCACCATCTTCAGGAACAATAATGTATTCATCAAGTGGGTATCTAGTCGAAGGACTTCTCACTCGCGTAGAGTGTCCAGTCTGTACATTAGGTTGGGAATTCGGCTCATCATGCTCTTCTCCGATCTCAAGATTTTGGATGTCAGCATCTCGATCCTTTTGTCTTTCATGGTTGTTTTCTCCCCCTCCTTCAACACGGACAAGAGGGACGAGTTTTTCACATCGAACAACAACCCAGACTTTGAGCTTCAAGATGTGTTTGATGGTCTCATTTTCATGAAATATCACATCTCGGCTTCTTACTATTTTTTTGTTGACGAGATCCTAAAGTCTGAATCCGAATCCGAATCCGCATCTCGGCGAACCGAGGTATATGCATTCTTTAGTCTTTGCAATGAGCTTTGCCCTTTCATATTTAGGGATATGCACAAAAGTTAAGCATCCAAATACCTTCAAGTGATCATAGGCCACTTTTTGACCTATTAAGATTTCCTTTGGAATTTCTCCTTAAAGTGGTCGTGATGGTGAGAGATTAATCAAATCAACAGCAGTTCTGACAGCTACTCCCCAAAAAGATTTTTGGCAATCCATTATTTGATAGCATACTTTAGAACTTCTCTTTAATAGTCTGATTTATCCTTTCAGCAAGTCTATTCAGCTGAGGAATCTTGTTGGGCATCTTCTCAAGTCGGATCATAGTTGTTCTATAGTATACATCAAATGGGCTGCAGTACTCACCACTATTGTCAGATTGGACTACTTTCAGCTTCTTAGAAGTCTCCCTTTCGATCATAGCATGAAATTCTTTGAAGGCTTAGAGAATTGATCTTTAGTTTTCAACGAATATACCTACAACTTGCGAGAATGGTCATCAATCAATGAAACAAAATACAGAGCTCTACCAAGGGATCTTTATGATATGGAACATACATTGGTATGGACGAGGTCAAAAATATACCTGCGTTGTCTGGGTTGATCTAGTCTCATGAAAGAAATTCGGTCTTGCTTTCCAGCTAGGCAATGCATGCAGCTCTCCAATGCTTGCCCTTTCAACCAGGTCAGTAATCCTTTGTTGTTCAAGATTTGGAGTCATTTCTTGCTCATGTGGCCGAGGAGTTTGTGTCACAACTCTATACCAGGTCCATCTCGGACAGAGTTAGCTTCTCTATCATTTATCTTTCCTTGCATTACATACAATGAGCCTTCCTTTTTACCTCGGGCCACTACAAGTTTTCCTTGGCCAATTTCCATCTACATCCACCTCGGTGCGAAGAAAAGAGACCTCTGTGTGGGGTGACATGGAAAGAGGCACCTGAGCCAATGATCCAGGTGCAATCATCATAAGCAACATTCAAAAATTATCTTCACCAAGTAGAAATATCTCGGTATCAGCATTGGCAACCACCGCAGTGGTGCCCTTGTCTTCCTTCTTCTTCGGAACAATCGTATGCGGCTTCCCAGTGTCGTTCTTCTTGTCTTTCTACAGAGTTCGGCATTCAGGCTTTTTGTGGCCTAGCTTCCTATAATAGAAGCATTTCAACTCGTATTTTGGCCTAGATTGGCCTCTGAACTTATCACGTCCATCACGACCCTGGCTCTTGCCACGACCCCAGGAGTCAAACTTTCCTTTATTTTCAACATCATTGGCTGCAGACATGCTAGATAGTCCTTAATTTCTTCTCATGGATTCTTCATTTAGTAGGCTGTCAGTTATGGCATCCATCGACAGTTTTCCATCAGGAGCCGAGTTGGTGAAAGTCACCACTAGAGTATCCCAGCTTTCTGACAATGAAATCATAAGCAACAGAGCCTGCATCTCATCATCTATCTTCATCTCAATTATCGAGAGTTGGTTCACGATTCCTTTGTAGGTGTTGAGGTGTTCAACCATGTTCATACATTCCTTGTATTCCGGTTTCACAAGTTGGTGAACCATATGTGCTTTGTTCCAGCTTCATCCACAACTCATACGCGATCATGAACTCAGCAATGTACTCGAAGAGGCTTTTGTCAATATATTTCCTTATCATGGCCATAGCCCTGTTGTCGCAACCGTATCGCGACGTGACAGCAAAAGATATTGAATGGTTAAAACGATGAAGTCGCCACCAAGGTTTATTTAGGAAAACATTGGAAAAACCTTTTATTAAAGACAAATGGTCTTTGACGGTATAAATGGGTTCGGGAGTCGATTACGAGTAGGGAAAGTATTAGCACCCTACACCGTCCGTTTAAAAAAAATGGTTACCTTATATTAATTGTGCAAATTATTGATAATATTTTAAATATTTATTTCACCCTAAAAATTAAATAACATTGATTGCTGGAAAAGAAAACTAATTTTGAAAATTTATTTTTGTGCTTGACGGGATGGTCCGGCTCCGACGTATCCCTCGGTACAATAGGGAACTCAAAGCTACGTCATTCTGTAGAAACTATTTGTGTGTTGATTGGTTTTAATTTTAAAGAGAATCATTTGAAAGTTTTGGATTTGATGGTTTCGGACTATCAAACTGTCGCAGTTAAAATAATCCGAAATAATAATTATAGGACTAACAAGCTGTCTCAACTCAGCCAATCCCTTTTTTAGAAGAATAATAATATTCATATTATTATTATTTTATCGTAGATTTTATGATAAATTTGATTTAATTTTGAATCACCAAGCCGTCATGGCAAAAATGAGTCAAAACAAAATGTGTGGGGTTAACAAGCCGTCACGGCTCAGCTGACTCCCATTTCAATTGATAGTGAACTAATTTTCTTTATTTTTTATGTTTTAAATTAACCCAAAAAAACAATAATTTTAAATAAAACTTTGATTTTTTGTTTGTGTGTTTATTATTACTGAATGGTTTTAAAATCAAACAGACTGTCCCAGTCAAAATGATTCTAAAAATAATGGGATTAACAAGTTGTCTCAACTAAGTTATCCCCTAGATTTTGAGTCATTATTCATTTTATCATCATATGCTAATAGAATAGTAAGAAATAAAAACATTTGCCAAATCACGAGAAGTTATTAAATGGAAGAAATCCAGATTTTTAAGAGAGAACTAAACCTACTGTTAATCTTCAATAGAATAAGCCATTACTCTCAAGTTTAAGCATGATTTTGATTTCCCCAAATAAAATAATAAATACAATGGTTGTTACTTAAGCACATCAGTTTATTAATGCCTTTATAACTTGCTTTTTTTGCATTATTATTATTATTATTATTATTATTATTATTATTATTATTATTATTATTTTATTCCATTTAAACAATACAACCAGAATGCTAATAGAATGACAAAAAGACCATTTCTCTTACACCTCGTTATGATATGCAGGTGGTGTTGAATAATAATAATGAAAAACCAATGGATTAGGGGAAGACGACGACACGTAAGGTGTCCTAAAAAGAAAATAAAATAAACAAACTTGCTCACTATCCTTGGAAAGTCCATGATAATTAAGGGGAGTTCTTCTTCTTAGCATGCAAAAAAAATGGAGAACTGCCTTGGCTTACAATATGAAGGAATCGGTTGGTGACAAGTTTGATGCAGTGGCTGGTGTCTTCTGGCACCCTTTTGCAAAGATGAGGAAGAGGGTTCAATTGGTGGTAGCTTCTTTAAGTGGCTTCTCTTGCGTTTCCTCTCACAGTGTGCATATGAGTCTCTCTTTTTTATTACTCTTTGTATTCTTTTCCTTCCCTCATAGTCCAAAATGTTCCATCTCTTCTTTCTTTCTTTTTCTTTTTTTTGTTCAGGATTAGCCTATACGAACTAACGAAGCCCCCTCCTTTCAATTAATTTTCTCTTGATATTTATAGAATAACCATCATCTGCTTTGCTTTTCTTATCTTTTATTTCGCTTCCTAAACACTGCTCCCCTGGTTTTCTTATCCTGAACATAGCTTCCTGCTTTCCTTATCCTGAACCTTGTTTCTTGTGCTTGCTCACGTGGGGTTATCTTGAAGATGATCTCATCTTGATTGACAGAGGCAGTTTGGTTCATGGGTTGAGGCTGATGAAACCCACATCAGGGGGTTATTGTTGTAACTACCGAGGAAACTTGTAACTTCTATTTTATTTTATTTTGGGGGGGGGGGGTTTCAACTAAAAAATAAAAATAGATATAATACTAAAAAAAGACTAGGAGACTAGATAAAATAAGGGAATTTGCTAAACATATTTTACTTTATATATATATATATATATATATTTATTTATTTTTTTTTTGGTATGTGAGGACAAAATTGAGTGATTACATCTGCGATTCAGGACTTCCCATTCCTTCTTATTCTTTCCTTCAGGCATCTCTTCATTGAGGATGTGATCATAGAGGTCTTTGCAAAACAGATGGTCTTCTATCATGGATCTCCAGTAAGTAAAGTTGTTAACTATTAATTTGAACTTGTCTCCGTCATGGGCAATGCCATTGGTCTCTATCTCGTCTCCTTCAGAACCTTTCAAACTCAGACTCTGATACCACTATTGGGAACTGATCCCACAAAGTCGGCTATGAAGCCTTTGCGGAAGTCATCACGCTGAATTGGGAACTCGACTATCAAAGAGGTTGGCCGGAGTCACCAGGTCGGCCAACAGAGCGGAAAATGGAGAATGCAAAATAAATAAAGACATAAAAAAACACAACAAACTTTTAACGTGGAAAAATGTTCCTCAATGTGAAGAAGTAAAAACCTACGGGACACTAGTCTAGAATCAAATGTCTACTATGAGAATAATGGGTTACATGAAATCAAGCTTCCCTAGATGTACTAGAGGTATAATCGAACTTCCCCTAAAATGGCGGTAATCTCAAACGTTCCTAAAGAGGTCTCTTACTTCAAACTTCTATCTAAAGGTATTCCAATTCTTTCTCATATCTCTAAACCTCACACTCTATAAGCTTATATAAAGGAGGAAGAAGATTCTAGATCATCAGTTATGGAGAGACATTAAACCACTTAAAGGATATGTCCCTTGAGCCTTGCACCAAAGTGGAGAGTTCCAACCTCTTGCACTTGAGCCAAGCATTGAAGAAGGAACAACTCCCAATAGGAGCCTTAACTCTACAAGGTAGAGAGCATACTTTTAAGATGACTTATCAGAAGATATTTGTTACGCATAATAGTATATGCCCAAAGTAGATATTGACGATGTAAGTGTGTTGCAATATCGTGTGCTATTACACATGTCAGTTTGCAAAGTAATTATTGACATTTCGGTTTGTTATATATATTGAATATATTATTCTACTTTTTACCTATATTTTTTATGCCTGATAAGATATGAAGCCCACGAATGAAATAATGAGGTGTTTGGTACAAGAGAAAAAAAAACTATTCCCAAGAATCATGATTTCCATGAATATGCTAGGGAAGTGAGTTTCTCGGGAATTTGATCAAAAAGCTGTTTGGTAGGTCAAAATATTACTGATAATATTGGATGAAGTTTACTAATTCTATGTTTGGTTATTTGTTAAATATTACCGGGAATGTGAGAGTACACAAGCATAATACTCTGCTTTATATCGATCATGTAATCTGCATGTTTACTTACATTTTATTTATACACTTGATGCAACTACCCAAGATCTGATTTCGAGTTGTATTTTATGTAGTTAACTATGAAACATTATTCTCTTCCACTTTAATTTTGGTTAGTTTAGCCTTGTAACAATATCGTGAAGGAAACATCAGAATTGGTAGTTAATCTTATTCCAATATTAACTTAAAACCTTTTTTCTTGTTTGGTGCATTTAATAAATATTTTCAGGAGAATTGTTGGCTGACTTTAAAGGTTTAATTGACAAGTGCTAGAAAATTAGGGAAGCATGTGATTCGTAGTAATCTTTCCATAGTTGCTCAATGATGAATGCATAGAGTTTAAAGTTCCGTTATGTTTATTCTTGCGTTCTAATCTGAGTTTAATTGACATTTCTTCTAGTCACATAAGGTTATCACTTAAAGTGACTAGAGCTTGAGAAGAAGAAGGAATTAGGTTGTACTAATGTGTTCTATTTTTTGTACTTTTTTATATGCGTAGACAACAGACTTTAATCCAAGTGCAAGTGCAAGTGATAATATTATTGCTAGCGCACTAAGTGACCCGAATCAACTTAAAGTAAGAGATGAATATCGGGAAAAAGTAATAGATAGTGTTGCAGCTGCTGATAGTGCAAATTCAGTCATAGAAAAGAAAAGGAAGAAAACATCAGCTGTTTGGAATGACTTTCATGAAGTTAAACTCCCCAATGGACAACAAAAAACAGTTTGCAACTACTGCAAAGCTAAATTAGCCACTGGTGGGTTTGGAGCTAGCACTAGTCATTTGAGGAGGCATTCAGAAAGTTGCTTAAGAAGGAAAATAGACCAATCACGACTAAAACAATCAACTATAGATTTTCAGCCTATAAGATTTTTCCTTGAACCTTTTCCTTGCATCAGAAGGTAAGTATTCTAATGTAAAGATGAGAGAAATTATTGCTAGTGCTATCACGGTACATGAGTATCCTTTTGCATTGTGGAGGACATAATTTGGATGTGGGCTTTTAAGTTTGCAAATGCTGATTTTAAGAAAGTTTCTCTTCAAACAATAAAAAAAGATTGCATGACACTGTATCGGGCAAAAAAAAGATATCTTAAGGCTAATTTTAATGAATGTGAATAGGATTAGCATAACCATTGATACGTGGAGATCTAATCACCAAGTAGCTGAAAATAGGTCACTGGCCATTTTATTGATTCAGAATGACAATTATAAAAAAAAGTGTTGAGTTTTGTCAAAGTGCCACCTTCAAGGCGCGGGGTTGAAGTTGCTAATGCAATATTTAAAGGGAAAACTTCAAAAACACCCCTATAAGTTTCTTTAGAATCACTTACCCCCCTACCGAAAATTTTTAATCATTTACATCCCTACTTAAAACTTTTTTATCACTTACCCCCCTAACTTAATTTTTCATCCAAAGTTAAAGTTAATAAAGTTAGTCTTTTTAAAAAATATCAAAACTACCATTAATTATACATGCATGTTGGCCAGAAGAAATCCATACAATGAATCAAAGAGAATACTTCAAATTTCAAAATCCAACAAGCTCAAGCATCCCTAGGAAATAATTTAGTCAGTAACACATTTTTAAAAAACCTAGTTTAGGAAACAACAAAACACATTGGATTATAACAAAAAAGAAAAAGACATTGGGAAAGCATAAGAACATACCGCTGTAACTTCATCAAGCACTTCTTGATCCAAATTCCTGGGCACAAAACCAGCCCCAATACCCTGAATTTTGTGAGGTCCTGTGGTTTAGTATGAAAAATAAGAGAGAAACAACTGCTTAAAAAAGTAACATTTGGACTTAAAATGTGTAAGAACTTATTATGTTTTCTTACCTGGCTTTCCACCTGAAAGTATGTTGCTTTCCAGAGGCTCTACACCAATAACCTGATATGTAAAGAAGAAAATGTTTAATTGAACCCAACAAAGTGGAAAGCTTCAAACCCACCCCCTCCCCCGCGGGCGCGCGCTTTCTTTCCAAATATATATATTTGGGTGACGACAATTCCTTCCCATCTTTAAAAATTGGATACCTCCGCCAACGATAG
This sequence comes from Gastrolobium villosum, assembly GCA_032173675.1. NCBI lineage: Eukaryota > Viridiplantae > Streptophyta > Magnoliopsida > Fabales > Fabaceae > Gastrolobium > Gastrolobium villosum. Next base: position 46,323 of record JAVKPL010004218.1, read on the forward strand.
TGAAGAAAGCAAAGTCTATATGAAGTGTGTTATCTCTTGCTAGCACTAAGGTGTCAAGTTTAATTTTTTTTTATTGTTTTAAGGGTAATTTTGGTATTTTTTAAAAAGACTAACTCTGTTAACTTTAACTTTGGATGAAAAATCAAGTTAGGGGTAAGTGATAAAAATGTTTTAAGTAGGGGTGTAAATGATTAAAAATTTTGGGGAGGGGTGTAAATGATTCTAAAGAAACTTATGGGGGGATTTTGAAGTTTTCCCATATTTAAATGTTTGCAATCATGGGGGATCGAAAATAAGGTGTTTTTTATGTATGTTGGTAATGTTGCATATAATGATGTTTGCATACGAAATATTAAGAGCACATTGTAAAGAAGCAACAATTTAGTCCTTAATGGAAACATATTTCATGTATGATGTTGCGCACATATTCTGGAATTATTAGTGCAACATGGCCTTAGTCATATCAAAGGTATAATTGAGAATGTTCGTGAAAGTGTTAAATATATCAACCAATCTGATTCGAGGATGAAGACTTTTTGTGATATTGTTAAGCAGATATATATGGGTAAAAGAAAAACAATTATTGATTGTCCCACTAGATGAAACTCAACATTTGAAATGCTTTCTATTGATTTAATAATCAAAAATGTATTTCCGGAATACAAGGAAAGGGAACAATATTATAATTACTTGTCATCTGCAGAGGAAAGGAGCAAGGTTGATAAGGTTTGTAATCTTTTGGAAGTTTTTAGTTATGTTACAAATGTCATATCAGGTAGTGACCATCCCACAAACAATTTATATCTTTCTTAAGTTTATAGGGTTAAAGAAGTAATTGATGTTGAAATTGAAGATAATGATGATTTTATGAGAGAAATGGCAAGGCCAATGAAAGTGAAACTTGACAAGTATTAGGGGGAATGCAATCTGCTAATGGCCATTGCTAGTGTTCTAAACCCAAGGTGTAAATTACATATGGTAAATATTTGCTTCCTAATTATATACAAATCAGAAGTTAAGGCAACAGAAAAAGTTAAAAAAGTGAAGCAAGCTTTAGAAGATTTGTACAATGAGTATTGTGTTATAAGTTATCAAGAGTCAGTCCCTTATAGTGAGCTAGAAACTAGTGTGAACCAATCATCCTTCTCTTCCACTCTCCCACCTTGAGGTCCTCTATCTGGATTTTCTAAAATCATGAGCATTGTGGCGAAAAGGAAATTGTTGCCCCAATAAAATTAGAGTTAAAAAGTTATCTTGAAGGGATTTACATATGTGATGAAAATTTTCCTTTAATGTCTTGGAATGGTGGAAGACAAACAGCTTGAAATATAGAATTTTATCAAAGGTGGCAAGAGATATACTAGCAATTCCAATTTCTACAGTAGCATTTGAGTCCATATTTAGTGTTGGTGGAAGAGTAATTGATGCTTATCGTGCTAGTTTAGCCGAAGAGACAGTGGTATAGCCAGCCCAAAAAATTAGGTGGTGCCAAAAAATTTGACATATCAAATTATCAAAATATTTATTGTAATTACGCAAATTTATTAGGAAAAAATTTACTATGAATTCTAGCATAGTTATCTAAATTATGTACTAAATAATGTCACATAACATTAAAAATTCAAGTAAATCATTGTCATTGATTATATATCAAAGCAAACTTATAAAATTGCAGTAACCTTTTCGGTAATCATTTCAAACATAAAAATTTCACTTTCCTCCCACAACATTATAAGCAATGAACCAAACATTGTTCTAAAGATATGAAAATACACAAATATAATAATTATATGTATTATAAGCATTATTCTTCGTCTCCTCTTTCATTATCTCTATTCCTTAAATTTTCAATATCTCACGTTAGAGAACATCGCCTATGTTTGCAACAGCCATAGCAAGATGGAAAGTTCTCACATTTGAGAATTAGGTTTTTGTCTATTCTTTGTGTGTGCAATAACCCAAAACACAATAGTTCAATGGACCTTCATATTCCATAACTATAGACCTATTATTCATTTGGTTTCTTGATTTTTACTTTCAAGGGTAATGTGTGTGTCCTTTTAAAGGACACTAATTGTGTCCTTTTAATTTTTAACATTATGTCTTACCGGTAAGACATAGTTATAACATGAAATGTTACTTCTTTTCTTTTTCTCCACATCAGCTGAAGTGACTGAGGAAAGAGAAAAAAAAAATTGTATTATAACTATATCTTACCGTATGATATAGTGTCAAAAACTAAAAGGACATAAGATTGTGTCCTTTAAAAGGATAAACCTTATGTACCAAAAAAAAAGGATAAACCTTTTTCTTTACTTTTAAATGGGCTTATTTGGTTTAGTTGGGCCCTAGTTTTGAAAGGGATAGGATATTGTGACACACAAATAATGTTACGCACAATGTTACAACCACATCTTAACCGTTGATTTTTGTCAATCAACGGTTATCATTTATTGCGAATTAATAATTAATTAATGAGTTTGATTTGAAAAATGATAACCGTTGATTGGCCGAAATCAACGGTTAATATGTGATTGTAATATTGTGCGTAACATTATTTGTGTGTCACAATACCCTATCCCATTTTGAAATAAGTAAACTAATCATTTTTGTTATTAAGTTTAAAATTCTTTCTTTTTTAAATTAATAGGAATAAGAATAAATAACATAAATTATTAGAATAAAGCGAGAAAAAAAACAAATATACAAGATAAAATATCGAAAAAGGTGAAACACAAAAATAACATACTATACACGTTCTTTATTATTTGTTTGCATTTAGGTGGTTTGTTGTTACTTTGTATTTAATGTTTATTTTTTTATTTAGGTGGTGCCAAATTATAATTTTAACCTTAGTTAATTATAATTACTTATGTAATATATAGAATAAGTAAAAACAAAATTAAAACAAGCAGGTGCCAAGGCACCTGCTGGCTGGCGTGGGTGTGGCTACGCCACTGCAGTTGAAGCATTAATTTATGGTGGAGATTGGCTACGAAACAAGTTTGATTTGAAGAAAATAAACTGAAGTAATAAATTGCTTCTTTAACATCATATTTGAAAATGTTTATATAGTGCAATTTCATAATGTAAACATAGTGAAATGATTAACCAACTAACTTAATTTTCTCATTTTCACTTGCAGGTTCGAAGAGATAGTGGAAATAATCAAGCTAATTACTTTTTATGGGTCAGATGCATATTTCTTTCTTAAAATTTGGCGTTGCATTATACTTGTGAATTTGGGGTCAGTTTTCCACTGTGTGGCTATGATACTAGCACCTCTATATGTTTGATCCTCACTCTTCTCTATATCATTTGTGTTCTGTGCTTCTTTTCTTTCTTTCTTTTTTGGTTTTTCCTTCAAATGGGGTTGGTTATAATTGCCTCCACTTTTTTTTTTTGTCTATTTTAAGTTGGGATGGATTTAATCTGTAATTTATGTCTTTTGTGTGGAGAATTATTGAACCCCTCTTCCTCTCATTTTTGCAATTGATTTAGAATCTATAGGAACAATGGAGGTGTAAAATTTTGTGCTAGTTTTGTGTATTTTTTTTATTCAAGTTTGTGTGCTTTATATGTTTTGCAGGTTACAAGGTTTTATTTTCGTTGATTTATATAGTATTTTGGATTATATACTTGAGTTTTAACATGTAATTTCAAAGTTTTTATATAATATATTTTTCTTGGGCTTCTCTCTTTTGATATCCTGTTGTTTTGTTTTTTCTTCTTCTATACAAGCAACATATTATTGAAACATTGGATGAGCATTTTGCAAGCGATCTATTTTGTTTTAATGCCTCACTGCATTAATCAGCATATTTCTTACATTTATTTGTTCTACATAATTATTCTGACATGGTGGGTGAGCTTGGAGTCCAATAAGCTTTCTTAAGATAGCCATAATATATAAAGCTTTTGCAAGTTAGTTCTATTTGTTACCTCAGTCACTCTAATGAACATAATCTTATATTTTAGGAAGATATTGTTTCATAGGTGCAAAAAGTCAAAGTGTATCAAAGTAAGAGGAAGATAAAAGGTTCACTAGAAAATTGTGATGTGCCAAGAAAAAATCAATCTTTATTGTCATAAATTTTTATAATCTTTGTGTTAGTTGTTACAATATTTGTTGGATAATTTTTATAATTTGAACCTATGCTGAAAATATTGTTTAATGGATGAGATATTTTAATTTTTTTTTTTAGTTTAATTTGCAATATGATAGGCTTAAAAGCAATATGATAGGCTTAAAAGGCCTGAGACCATGTAGGTTTTTTATTTTTTAAAAATAGGCCAAGTTTGGCCCTTAAATTAAGTCTTTAATAGGTCAGATAGACTAAACATTTTTTTGTGTAGGCTTAAATTATAAAAGCCGAAGTCTGACCTAATTACACTTCTAATTATAAACATGAAACGAAAGGATCAAGCAGGGTATTTTTTTCTGTGCAATTTGTCTCCATTTTCCCACCGTGTGAGATTTCTAAAATACCACCTTATCAATGTATTTTGGATTGGGAAAAATGTGCGTAAACCTGAATTCTGGAATTATAATTTTTCCAAAGAATTTTTGCATTTTCTTATACCAAATATAAGAAAGGTAAAATGTGTGTCATTTTAAATGATGTAAAATTGTGTGATTTTAAGAGAGATCGAAAGAGATAGATAAAGGAGGAGAGAGAGTTGACAAAAAAAATAAAGATGTGGGTCCCACCTCTTTGTAAGAGTGAAAGGAAATAAATTATTTCATTTAAAAAAATAAAATTTTTCCAATATAAGAAAATCAAATTGTCAGTGTCACTTTCATGGAAAAAAAAAAATTACCTACCAAACACGTCCAAGGGTACAACTGCTTGCTCCATGACATGTTCCTTTTCTTTCTTTATTACCGGTAGATCGCAATTGTGTATTAATAGAAAAAGAAAAAAGTGTTTATAAAAAATAAAATTAAAAAAAAAAGATCGGCATAGAAGTAGCCACGCTTTAAAACGCACTAATGAAAGAGGTTAGGCAAGTGAAGCGGGTCCCACGCTATCCCCACGTGCCAGCTGCCGAGACTTTGCGAAAGTTGTTGGACTTTAGAGAAAGGAAGGGGTCCTACATAGTACAAACATGGACACGTGTCATAAAGAATGCACTGGTTCTTGTGGGTCCTGTCGTGACAATGTCAAACACGCGTCGACTTGCACTCTGTTGGCGTATGTGTGGTCCCACCGTAAGATGCGTGCAACTCTAGTGTGTGGGTCCCAGAGATCAATCAGAGAGCGATGAAATGGAGAAGACTTTTTGTAGGACGGGACCATGGTGTTTCCTCCCAAACTAGAAAAAAAAAAAAGAATTGACGGAGGGAGGAAAAATTAAAAAGAAAAAAATAGAAATAGAAGAAAATTTTCCATTTACGAAAAAGGGACCACTAAATAAATGGTGGGTATGAATTATATTAAAATTTTTTTTTTTTTTTTTTGGAGGAAATGTGGTTCTGATAGGTCAATGTTGCAGCCAATGAGGTTGTTGTGGGCCTACGGACACAAATACAAATTTTTTTGTTCCTGTTTCTTATGGCAAAATGAAATTTTGCACTTGAATTTGTATGTGTAAATATAATAATCGTTTTTATGATTATCTTATCTCCTTGCTATTAGCCAACATGTAATGATAAAATATTATTTCAATGTTATATATAAGCATTTCATTAAAAATATAACTCGTAAGTTATGCATCCATACATTCTTTAAATTAACTATAAAATAATATCCAATAAAACAAATTATATTTCAATTATGAAATAGGGCTTGTCTAATCTCATATTATATGAGAGAATGAATTATATATCATAAATATATAATTATGGGGTCTACTACTTATAAAATAAAAAAATAAAAGATTGCACAATTATCAAAGGATGTGTGTAGAAAGAAAAATTTACCTTATATAATATTAAATAATTTTTCCTATTAAATATAAGGTAAAACATCTCTCAACTTATAAGACGGTGGTAGCTCAGTTGGCGCATCGGAGCTGAGTAGGTGAGGGTGAAAGCATGTGTTCGATCCTCTCCAGTATCACTTTTGGGAGGGGTTTAAAGCCTTAATCCTGGACCCGCCCTGAATCGATTAGTCGCGAAGCGATGAACCGATTGGAATATTTCCAAAAAAAAAAAATCTCAACTTATTAAATTTTTTTTTCCTGTAGAGACAATAGAAAGCACAAGTGTATTAATAAGGCTAGGGAAAAGTAGGCTAGGCAAAAATGAGTAAACTCATCGGGTTGGCTCGTAACTCGGCTAAAATGAGCCGAGTTAGGTTAGGAAAAATGAGTTAGTAATTCGAGTCAGCTCGACTCATTTCAGCTCGAAAAAAATCAAGCCAACCCACGGGTCAAACGGGTTGGCTCATGGGTTATGATTTTTTTAATATAAAAGTATAAAAATTAATGAAAGTAGAGTGGAAAGCTAAAACCTAAAATCTCAATTCCAAATACCCAAACGAAAATACTCTGCAACTGCCAATAAGTCCAAAATCGTGCATTAAGGACCTTTTTTATAGTATGTGTGACAGTGTGAATGGGGTGCCAAATGCCATAAGTCCAAGTCCAAATGCAAAAGGAATTTTCTGTGGTTTATCTGTATAATGTCTTTGTATTGAATGAATTAATAATTTAGGGAAAAAAAATTAGTACTTACAGTATCAATGGAATTTTATTTTATTTTTCTATTTTTTTGAGCCAACCCTAATCCGACTCGGGTCGGGTCGGGTTGAGTTTTCTGACTCGTTTATTTTTCGAGCCAACCCTAACCCGGCTCGTTTTTTTCGGGTTGAACGCTGGTTGGGTCGGGTTGAGCCGGGTTGGCCCGTTTTGCCAACCCTAGGGAAAAGTGTGTGTCATTTTAAAGGATGTAAAATTGTGTCATATTAAGTGAGAGAAAGAAATAGATAAAGGAAGAGAGTGCAAAAAAAATAATAAAGATATGGGTCACATATATTTGTGAGAGCTAAATGGCATAAGTTATGTCATTTAAAAGAATAAACATTTTTTCCACAAGCCTCACATCATGTTTTGTCTTATCTGGAGAACTTTTATTTTTCTTATAACTTTAGAGATGTATTACCTTTAAATATATTATGGATTTATCATCTATCATTTAACATGATCACAAAAAATTTCCTACACTCATAACATTTGGTGGCGCTCACAGCAAAAAAAAAAATCTGGCACGTAAAACTCTATAACATAACACAATCGATTTTCCTACAACATAATTCTTATAAAACCCATATATTATTTTTAGATTATTGAAATTTTATATAAACATATAAAGGGAAATATTTTTCTCATTTCGTTGGAGATAATTATTGCCTGTTATACACTCATCGAATTTTGTGCCAGCTTTTTTTCCTTTTTTTTTGTTTTAAATTGTGGACCCCGCATATTTATCTCACACACATGAGAGAATTATCTCAAATAACATGAGATTAATAACTCCGATATATAAAATCCCTCTGCATAATTAGTATTTAGTGGAGCTTCTCTTCCTGGATCAAATATTCGGTGGATCGCCGGATACAAGAAAGGAGAGAGAAGAGAAATGCAATTAATTTTCCTCTTCCTCGTATTACAGTATTGACACGTTGGTTAAGTCCATAATTTCCAGATAATGATGTTTTGAGTTTAGACTGTGTACATATTTCTTCAAACCCAATAAAGAAAAAATAAATAGAAGGGCCAGCTCAGACATTCACGCAATTTTATATATTATCAGTAGGTGTTAGTACTAGTATATATGTTACATCTGTAAAATCATAGCTATGAGTATAATTGAAATAAAATTCCACTTACATCAAGTTATAATAGAATTTGTAGATAATAATTGCGGGTGTTAGTTAGATGGCTTACCTCTCATGATCTTGTTGAGATGGTTGTACTTCGACCTCTTTCATATAACTCTTTCATGGTATATTTCTTTCTCTCACTTAAAAGGACACAATTCTATATTCTATACAAGGATATACATCAACCCTTACACAAATGCCCTAAAAAATGGAATAAATTGAATAAGTCAAAAAAATCCATGTAAACGATTATGGAAGGCCCAACATTGTTGGTTCCCGTGGCAAAACAACAAGTCTTGCACGTAAGCCCGTTTCAAGTTGCACAGTGATAGGGCAACCTATCAATCAAGATGAGATGAGGGAAAGAAGAGAGAATTTGGGGAAAAGAAGAGACACAAGATTTTATTTCATTGATCAACAACAACTAACAGTTCATATTTCTTTTTTATACAACAAGAATCAAAGGAGAAAATTCACAATCTATACACAAAACTACTTATCTGCGGACCGTCCCATGATGTAGTCCCTACACTTGCCAATCGTAGCCTTCTTCCTCGAAGCGTGACGGTCTCTTCCTCCTCCTTCCAGATCTCGCTTCTTCTTCGGTTCGGTCCATCTCCCTCACCGTTCTGCCCTCACGCGTTTCTGGAAGCTTCCCTGGCTGAGTGTCTTCACTAGCTGTTGGTATATGCTCCTGGGCTTGGGTCGGTCGACTTTGGGCTTCCGGATCCTGGGCCTGTTCCTTCAGGTTGTTTGCTGGACCCATTCCCTCCACCATATTTGGGCTGCTTAATGGGCTTTGACCCATATCAATACCTGCCCCATTAGAAACAACCTTGTCCTCAAGGTTGAAAATAGGATATTGCTGCTGAAAATCTTCCCAAGTCTCCCATGTGGTAAAATCCGGAGAGATCCCTTCCCACAGAACCTGAACCTGAGCTTGTGGTGGGTTGCTTTCCTCATTCCAACGAGTTGCTAAAATCAACTTTGGCTCCAGCACCGGTAGATTCCCAGTGAACACTTCTGGCAAGGGAAAAGGAGTGATGTCCACGTCCCCTTGGTATGGTTTCAGCAATGAAACATGGAATGTATGATGTATTCTGGCGTGGCTTGGCAATTTCAACATATAAGCAACCTTCCCTACTTTTTTCAGAATCTCAAAGGGTCCAAAATATCGTTTGGACAGTTTAAAAGAAGCCCTGTGGGATACAGACGTTTGACGATAAGGCTGTAATTGCACCCAAACTAAATCACCTACAGCATAAGTGATATCCCTTCTGTGTTTGTCAGCTGTGCTCTTCATGACACCTTGTGCTTTCAACAAATTCTCCTTTAACTGCTGTATAATGGCCTGGCGGTCCCTCAAGACATGATCAACTTCAAGAGACACAACAGAAGAAGGTATATAGTCTAAAAGGGATGGCGGTTCTCTCCCATAAACCACCTTGAAAGGAGTCATACCTGCTGAAACATGGAAAAAAGTATTGTAACACAATTCAGCCCAATGTAGAATTTTAGACCATCTGTGCGGAAAATCAGCAACAAAGCAACGGAGATATTGTTCTAAAACTCTATTGACTACTTCCGACTGGCCATCAGACTGTGGATGATAAGCAGTGGATCGACGTAGGCAAGTACCACTCAGCTGAAATAACTCAGTCCAAAATTGACTGAGAAATATAGGATCACGATCAGATATGATTGACCGAGGTACACCATGTAACTTACAAACCATTTGAGAAAAAAGATCGGCAACCTTTGCAGCAGTATATTTCTTCGGCAAGGACCCAAAGTGAGCCTGCTTACTCAAGCGGTCTACTACGACCAATACTGTTGTAGACCCATAAGACATTGGAAGACCCACAATGAAATCCATAGACAAATCTTCCCAAATTCTTTCAGGAATAGGGATAGGTTGTAGCAGTCCAGCTGGAGCTTGTGTGGAATACTTGACTTGTTGACAAGTAGTACAAGTCTTGACAAATTTCTGAACATCTTTCTTCAATCCTGCCCAAGTAAAATTAGCAGTTGTGCGAGCCACAGTCTTTTGTATTCCCGAATGGCCACTGGACAAAGTTGCATGATTTTCATATAAGATTTGGTGAATCAATGGAGAAGTAGGATCCAACAGTAATTTCCCTCTTTTTAACAGCAAACCATCTCTGATTTCCAAATCTGGATGGGACTCTGGATGACTTACTAACTCCTGATGCTTCTGTATAAAAAAATCCGATTGCTGATTCTCCTTCTTCAAGGCCTCCAATAAGTCGAATTGCATTACTGAAAGGGCCATTAAGGATAATGTAGAGGGACATCTAGATAAAGCATCTGCAACCCTATTGTCCTTGCCCGGTTTATAAGAAATGGAATATTGAAACCCCATAAGTTTAGAAAGGTAATATTGTTGCTCCGGAGTCTGCACTTCCTGGTCCAATAATGCCCTTAAACTTTTTTGATCAGTCCGAATCAAAAATTTCCTTCCAAGCAAATATTGCCTCCATTTTTTAACAGACTCCGTAATAGCATACAGCTCCCTAACATAGGCCGAAGCTCGCTGCATTCGCAAGGATAACTTTTTACTGAAATAGGAAATAGGATGTTCGTGTTGAAGAAGAACTGCCCCAATTCCTAAATCAGAAGCATCTGTTTCCACGACAAACTCCTTGCTGAAATCAGGAAGTGCCAGAACAGGTGCTGAAGTCATTGCTGTCTTTAGCTTGTCAAATGCCAGTTGTGCCGCGGTAGACCAACTAAAGGAGTCTTTCTTCGGTAAGTCGGTCATTGGGGCTGCTATAGTAGCATAGCTAGCTACAAATCTTCTATAGTAGCCGGTGAGTCCCAAAAACCCACGTAACTGCTTCAAGTTTTTAGGAGCTGGCCAACTCAACATTGCATTGATCTTGTTGCCGTCCATGCCTACACCCATTGCTGAAACAACATGACCCAGATACTCCACTTGTGGCTGTGCAAACGAACATTTACTTTTCTTGACAAAAAACTGGTTATTCCTCAACTTAGATAAAACCAATCTCAAATGCTGTAAATGCAATTCAATGTTAGGGCTGTAAATGAGAATATCATCAAAAAACACAGCAACAAATTTGCGTAAATAAGGCTGCAATAACAGGTTCATAGTAGCTTGGAATGTTGCTGGGGCATTTGTTAACCCGAAAGGCATTACTAAAAATTCGTAATGGCCTTGGTGGGTTCTAAATGCTGTTTTGTGAACATCCCCCGGTTTGACTCTTATCTGGTGATAACCAGATCTTAAATCCAGCTTAGAAAAAAAATTAGATCCACTCAATTCGTCCATTAACTCATCTGCAGTGGGTATGGGGAACTTGTCTTTAATTGTAATACAGTTGAGAGCCCTATAATCGATACAAAATCTCCAAGAATTATCTTTTTTTTTAACTAACAACACAAGAGAAGAAAAAGGGCTAGTGCTACTTCGAATGAAACCCGAGTCAAGCATTTGAAGGATTTGTTTTTCAATCTCACCTTTCTGGAAGTGTGGATATCTATAAGGTCTAACACTTACTGGCTTCGTACCTGGTTCCAATTGTATTGCATGATCTAACTGACGATGAGGAGGTAACTCCTTGGGCTCTTGAAATAATGATCCAAATTCGGACAATAGCTGCTGAACTTCTGGAAAAATGGGTGATTCCGGGGCTGTGGAATGTGACTCCAGCAGTGTCAGCTGGTAAAGAGATGCAATCTGTTGCCTCTGATGAATTTTGCGGAATTGATTCAGTGATATAGGACTGTGATGCTTATCCCCCTGTAGCCGAATATTTTCTCCTTCCCACATGAATGCCATAGTCAGTTTGGAGTAGTCCAAAACAATGGGTCCCAGGCCCTGCAGCCACTGAACCCCCAGCACCATGTCAGCTCCCTGGACAGGCAGAATATAGAAATCCACCAAAAATACATGATTTTGTATTTTAATCGGAACCCCTGGACAGAATCCCTCACACTTGAGAGTTTGACCATTACCCACCATAACATCAAACTGTTGATTTGTTGACATGGGTAGCTTCAAGGTGGCAACTATTCGAGGTTGCAAAAAATTATGGGTACTTCCCCCATCCACAAGCAAAACTAAATCAGACTTCCCAATATGACAATTAAAACGAAGAGTCTGAGGGGTTAAAATTCCAGAAAGAGCATGTAGACTAATGAGGGGTGTGTCTGTTGCCTCCGAATCTAGACAGGTATTCGGGTCATGGTTTTCATCAGCCATATCACCACCTCCCATCTCCCCTTCATAATCATCAGGAACTATCAACACATGAACTGAAGCCTTGCATTTATGGCCAAAAAAATACTTATCACCACATGAAAAACATAGGTTCTTCTCACGTCGATCTTGAATCTGACTTTGGGTCAATTTTTGCATGGTAGGTTTAGGACTATTTGAGCTTAAGGGAGGAAAATTTTTCTGGTGGTTTTGTGGGTATTGGTTCTGGGCTGTGGATGTAGGTGTGGGTAAAAGCGGTGGCAAGGAGGACTGTAATCTGGGGTAAGGGTATTTGGATTGTAGCTTGGCTTCTTGTATTTTGGCCAAGGCTATTGCTCTGGTTAAGGTGGTGGGCGCAAAAGACACTACCTCATGTTGAATAGTAGTCTTTAACCCAGAAAGAAAACAATTAAGCAAAAGGATTCGGATAAACCGTCTACCTTGTTTGAAAGAATCTCAAATTCTGTCTGATAATCCATCACGGACCCCTTTTGAGTCAGCTTCGCCAATTGACCTTGAAAATTCTCCAATTCCGACGGCCCAAATCGAACCTGAAGAGATCGGAGAAAACTCTCCCACGACTCGATTCTGGTGTTCTTGTGAAGCCATCTGTACCAAGCTAGCGCCTTTCCTTCAAAGTAAAAGGGAGTGATGCGCAAGCGTTGGTCGTCATCCATGCCGTGAAAATCAAAGAACTGAGAGACCTTGAAAACCCAATCCTGCGGATCTACGGACCCATCAAATCGGGGAACCTTGAGGCGGAGATTACGAACAACTGAAACCTCTTTAGAATCGAATGAACCTTGCTTCCCCGTGTTGGAGGATACGGACTGTTCCTTGTCGAAGATCGCGTACAGCTTACACGTTATCTCTTGGAACTGCCTGTGCATCTGATCCTTCAGAAATTGCACCTCCGATTGTGTTTGTTCCAACCTATCATCAACCGAACGAGCACGAGTCTCAGGAGGAACCATGGTCAAAGATGAAAGCACCAATTGATAGGGCAACCTATCAATCAAGATGAGATGAGGGAAAGAAGAGAGAATTTGGGGAAAAGAAGAGACACAAGATTTTATTTCATTGATCAACAACAACTAACAGTTCATATTTCTTTTTTATACAACAAGAATCAAAGGAGAAAATTCACAATCTATACACAAAACTACTTATCTGCGGACCGTCCCATGATGTAGTCCCTACACTTGCCAATCGTAGCCTTCTTCCTCGAAGCGTGACGGTCTCTTCCTCCTCCTTCCAGATCTCGCTTCTTCTTCGGTTCGGTCCATCTCCCTCACCGTTCTGCCCTCACGCGTTTCTGGAAGCTTCCCTGGCTGAGTGTCTTCACAAGCTGTTGGTATATGCTCCTGGGCTTGGGTCGGTTGACATTGGGCTTCTGGATTCTGGGCCTGCTCCTTCAGGTTGCTTGCTGGACCCATTCCCTCCACCATATTTGGGCTGCTTAATGGGCTTTGACCCATATCACACAGCCAAATCTAAATCCAATTCGAAATAGTTAACCCGAATGTATCAATATCCTAATATATATTTTTTAAGGCTATTGATATTTCTGCGGTAAAACTTGAGATAAAGGACATGCATGACAACCTTTGCAGAATTAATTTTTATTCAATTTTTATTTCCGGGAACAGAAACAGATAAAAACTGTGTTTGAGAAAACCAATTTATATTTTGTTCTTGAAAATGAATCGGTTCAATTTCTGTGCTGGGGAACAGAAAAAGGAATAAAAAAATTTCAGCTTTTTTGTTCCAGTGCACAAAATGAAAAACATTTGTCTCTCTCAATCACTCTCTACCACTACCATTATCGTCACGGCGACCACCACCACCACCACCATCCCGACACGACCACCGCTACCGTCATCGTCCAGCACCGGAATAGTCATCACCACCACCATCGCTGCCACCACCAACACAATCACCACGCCACCGCCACCGCCACCACCACCATACCATCACCACCGCCGCCGCCACCACCACTATGCCACCATTAATACCACCACGCCACTGCCACCATGCTTAATAGGATGATTTTTTATTCTAGGGAAAAGTTCAAATCCCCCCCGGTGGTATTGCTTTGAATCACTCACACCCCTATTTTTTTTCAATCACTGAACCCTGTGACTTTTTCATCCACACCCTCCTTAACACTGTTTGAAAATTATCTAAGTAAATATATCATGTCATTCTTAGAATAAGAAAATAAAGTGATAAAAAAGAAAAAAAATAAGACCAAATATTATGAAAATTAGAATTCTTGATAAAAGACAAAGAAAAAATAGTAAAAAAGATCAAATGTGTCTAAATAAAAAAATGTATAAAAAAAGAAAAAATAGAAGAAAAAGAAATCACATTATGAGTTTCCAATATATTTGCTTTTATTTTTTTCTATTTTTTTCCCTAAGTTTATTTATTCTTTTCATTTAGATATGTTTGATCTTTTTATATCTCTATTTTATTCTCTCTTTTCTTTTTAATTATTTTTTATGAAAATCTTTAGTGGATGGGCAGGCACAAGGCTAAAAAAAATCGAGAAGAAAAAAGCATTCAATCTTGTAACGGTGTAAGTAAAATACTTTTGCAAATCATAAATACTCTCGTCATCAAGCATCTCAAAGGTTTCATATTTTCTAGTAAGAGCATTTTATTTAGATCTTTTGACTTCATTAGTACCATCATGTGTGAGTTCTAAAACTTTTCATATCTCTGTAACAGTTTTACATGAGAAAATCCTAAAATACTGATCTCTACCTAGAGCATTGGTTATGAGGTTTTTTGCTTTAGTATTCTGGCTTCCTTAAGTTCTTGATCATTAAACTCTTTAGCCTTTTTAGGAACCCTATGACTATCATCACTTAAAGTAGTAGAAATTTCATAGCCCTCTTTAACACTAGTCCAAACCCTAAGATCAACCGATTCTAAAAAGATTTGCATTCTTAATTTCCAATAAGGATACCCGGTTCCATTAAAATAAGGTTGCCTATTAGTTGAACTACCATGTTGAGGCAAATCATTATTAAAGCTAGCCATTATTTATGGATCTTTATCCGTAGGTGGTTAAACCTAAAATAGAGAGGGTGAATTGTGTTTTAAACTTTTTGCAAATAACAAAGAAAAATTAAAAACCCTTTTTAAATAAAGCATACAAGAGTTATTTAACAATTAATTAAAATTCTCAAACCCTTACAACAGATTCATATTATCAAGAATAAAGAATCAAAGAAGAGTAAAATGCAGCGAAAAATAAAAGAGTAAGGGAAGAGAAGATAATAATGTGATATATTCTGGTTCACTCTCCACCACTAAGAGCTATATCCATATCGAGGCCGATCATTCCACTATCATCAAGCTTTCAACCAATGCTTGAAAAAACTGTTTTACAAGAGGAATTTTACAAGACCAGTTATCTACCTGATCACGCTTAACCTAAACCCTAGGATCACTCCCTTTGAACCAAAAATCAATTGGAATTTTACAAGACTGTGATCAACCCCTTGATCACTCTTAACCTAAATCCTAGGATCACTCCAACTGAGCCAATCACAGCAGAACAACCTCCAATATTTCAGAATTACATAGAAACAAAAGAAGAAGAATAAGAAGAACTTTCTCTCTCTAGAGTATCAGTTTTAAGCATTAATCTATGTACTTGGGTGATTCTGACTTTAATGCATGTAATACTATGCTCTCTTATGTGTCTGAACCTGAAACATGATTTTATAGCAACCCAAGTTGGTTTAGAAAAGATATAAAAAGATTTGATTCAGATTTAAAAAATTATTATATGATTCCCGACAGATATCTGGATATGTGAGAAGTCGTATCCGAATATTCTGGGTTTTAATATCCGGATTCCATATCCGAATATGCAGTATCCGGATACACAACTCACATATCCGGATATTTGGTGACAATAACCTAAAATGCATCCGAATTTGAGTCAAATCAATTTCTAATTAAATCTTTCTCACTTCTCACACATGAATGCATGCTTCTTACATCAATATTATAGTGTTCCATGTGTGTGAGACCTGAATGCATGAGTTGATGTTCCTAAATGCAAATTAAAGAGAAATAATACAACTTAAGACTCTAAAAGTACATTACACTTAATTAAAATACAATTCTTCAATATTCTTCAAGTGTCTTCATCCTTTGAGTCTTCTAGGACCTTTCTTTACTTGAATCATTGACTTCGGTGTTAACTTTGCACATTTGAATTACTTTTTCACTTTTACATGTTGCCTTGGTCTTCTAATACCATCTGGGACTTATTGCACTTCCATCTAACTTGTGCATCCAAGTTGAGCTTGTTGATGATTTGTAATCATCAAAACTTCAAATGTATAGGCTTGGAAACCTATGGTTCAACCATATATTTTTATGTGTATGTAGGAGATAAATTTATCTCCTATAACTTAAGAAACATTAAACCCTTTTGGGGTGTTTAGTAGGGGAGTTTTTTTTTTAAATACCCAAGAAAGTATGGGTGGATTTCCAAGAAGACCATGTTTGATATCATATTTCAGAAAATTTACCCAGAAAAGTGATTTACCTAAGAATCCATTTTGTGTGTAAATTGTGAATGAAAAAGGTAGGTGAAAGGCTGACAAAAATCAAGAAACTTATCTAATATTCCCAGTATTATTATTTACCTACCAAACAATTTTTTGGTAACATTCCATGAAAACTCTCTTTCCCACCATATTTTCAAAAATCGTGATTTTCGGATAAAAAATCTGTTTCTCCACGATCAAATACTCCCTTATGGGGTGTTTGGTAGGGGGAATAATTTTGAAAATCCAGGAAAGTTGGAATGGGTTTTTAAGAAGTCCTTGTTTGGTACAAGGTTTGAGAAAATAATCCCGGAGAAGTGAGGATGCCTTGGATTCCTTTTTGTGTGTAAATTGTGATTAGAATAGCACTGAGAAATGCCACTCAGATAGTGGTATTATCACCTTTCGTGGGAGATGAAAAATTAATCACAAAATTTATGACAAAAATAACCCTAATTCTGCTTTTCGTGTACTTGCCTTCTGAGAAATTGGACTTGAGAAAAGACAAGGCTCTGAGACCTAAAAAAATAGCTTCATCCCTCTGCGAAAAATGGTGGACAGCTACTCCATCAGTTTAGCTGCTCCGAAAAATGGTCACAGCTGTTCCTTTTGCATGTCCAAACAGCATGTGGAAATGATTTTTTTTTTGTGAGGGGTATATGTTAATTAAATCAAATTGTTCAACTTGTGAGTCTAGTTTCTGAACAAATATTTATTGTTAGACTTTGATCAGTGACAAATAGAGAAGGGGGAGGGGGAATGAACGATGGTGTTGACAATGGGTACAATGGTGAAAAAACTAAAACGGCATTGCAGTTGTATTCAAATAAAAAAAATAACTCTTTTTTTTGGTGAAAAAAAAAATTAGTAAACAAAATGAATTATAAGGGTTAGTTTAGTAAATTCACCACACATTCCCAGCAATATTTTAACGTCAACCAAACATACACAAGAAAATTAAGTTAATATTCCCGGTAATATTTTAACCTACCAAACAACTTTTAATTAATATTCCCGGAAAACTCACTCTCCCATCATATTTCGGGAATTTGTGATTCCCGGATAAAAAAAAATTTCTCTTGTACCAAATGCCCACTTATAGAAAACTTAGTGGCAATCAAAGCTCGGGGATATCATACAACTAAACCCGAGCCTTATTTTTGAATGGCCCAACAAGCCGACGCTAAGAAGCAGGTCACCAAATAAGTACACCAATATACGATCGGTAATTGGGCCGCCATTCAGTAAATGGGTTAAGAAGAAATTGAGGAAAATTCTACCTATTGCGTATTATTTTTGAATTTTGTTCAAGACATCGTTACTTAGTTATGAGGTATTTTTAAAAATAAAAATAAAAATAGAGGAACAAAGTAACTTAAAAAACTTCCCGAAATTTTTCTTAATTTAAGAATGATTAATATCCAACAAGTAACAATATCTTTTAATTGTTAAT
This sequence comes from Gastrolobium villosum, assembly GCA_032173675.1. NCBI lineage: Eukaryota > Viridiplantae > Streptophyta > Magnoliopsida > Fabales > Fabaceae > Gastrolobium > Gastrolobium villosum. The sequence goes on from JAVKPL010004218.1 coordinate 64,419, forward strand.
ACTTTTTTTTACCTATTTAATCTAATTGGTTACTTATTTTGAAGAGATAATTATATTCAAGAATGACAATTTAAATTTAATCTTAATTTTTTTTACCATTTAAAAAGGACTACTCAGAATTTAGTTATGCATCATTAGATTTTATTTCATAGACTACTTTGAATTAAAAAATTTATCTTGTAAATAGCATTGCTATATTGGATGTTTTTTTCTTCTTATTAAGTGGTTAACGTCAATAAATAAAGTTTTGAATGTTAAAATAAATAAATTTAGAAAAAAAATCAAATAACTATTAACAAGTGATAATTTGCTCTCATAGAATGACCAGTAGTAATAAATAAAGTTTTACATGTGAAGAGTGCGTAGAAGAATAAGATAATTAGATAGACACATTGCAGCATAAGAAAGAGGAAGCCAGAGATACGGAGTGCAACAGTGGATGAAAAAAGTGAAGAATTTTTATTTAAAAAAAAAAAATTAAGAGATGAAGAAGAATAAATTTAGGGTTTATCATCTATCATTCAATATGACCACAAAAAATTTCCTACACACACAATATTTTGTGGGGCCCGCAGCAAAAAAAAAAATTGGCACGTAAAACGAATCTCTATAACATAACACAATCACTTTTCCTACCACATAATTCTTATAAAATCCTAAATTTTATATATATATATATATATATATATATATATATATTGGGTTTTTTTGGTAATCATATACGTTACTCATATACGTTACTCTTTTGAAAATAAATTAAATATTTTAATATATTCTTATATTATATTTTTGGTAACAAGAAGTGGCCTGACATAAACCCAAGCGACAACAGAAAATTAGAACAAAAACATCAGAGAAAATTAACGAGTCTATTTCTACTTACTGACGCAAGGTTCGTAAGAAATAGAAAACTAAATTGCGGAGAAGGGGAGCCAAAGAACTTGTGAAGTTTTGATAGGTGGGTCTAGTAGATGTATATTTTATTTATAATTTTAAACTTTTTCTCTTTTAATTTATATTTTTACTTGCACCTGAATTCAATAAATATCTGTGTCATCCAATCCTTACTGATTATAATAATTAAAAAAAAAATCTCGCAAACATAGACGACTTGTTAAGTTATTGTTCACGATCTCGAAGAATATTTAGTTGTAAACATGTTATATAAGTTATTTTTAAATAAACTCATTATAATAATTTTCAATCTATGTTTATTAATTAACATCTTATTCCTTTACCCAAATCATCAAAGCTAGGTTCATTTTATGTTGCAGTGTAAAATTATCCTCTAACTTAAGCATTTATATATAGGCTTTTATATTTCTCATATTAAATGAGAATTGAAATCTCATGTTGTAGAGATAAAAAGCACGTGGGACCGATGTGTTAGAAAAAATTAGATGTAGGACCCATGTCAGCACGGAAATCGAAGAGTGTGTAAGAAAATTTGAATTCTCATGGTAAATTGAGAAATATAAAACCCTTATATATATATTACTTAAAGAAAAAATGTTCACAACATGAACTCACAATTGGTGTGAAGCATGATTCTTTCGGTTTCCATTAGATAATGCTATCCCTTTAATTTATGTTAGTTGCTTGATTGGATTTACGAAGACGTATCCAACTCTATCACGTCTATGATTTCCACAATAAATGGTGTCTGAAACGTACATGCATGAACATGGATCAATGATGCGATGCGTTTACACCAGCATTAATATGGTGCATGAGCTATTGGAAATAAATGGTGTCTCCTTGACTTTGTTATGTGTGGGGATGTTCAAAATGATGCTCTGTCAGTATATACAGTGTTGCTTGCGAATGATCCATACACCAATTATCTAAAGAAGTCAAACAAGAAAGAACAAAATTAAAGGATAAAAAGGAAAAGCTGGTTTTGCCATTCTAACTTTAACTACTTCCTCGCTTTCGCAGACAAAATGATGGACCATAATGTTTTCAGTCCATTTTTTAGTGTAACGAGATCCCTGATCTGCCCTCAAACTAATCATATACATTTACCTTGTTGTTAGCTCATGTATGTGTTCTTTCTTCTTTTCTACTTTTGAAACTCACAACAATGTGTTATGGGCTCTAGCCCCAGCGTTGGCCCAACAGTGGAGAGTGCGGTTATGGGCTCCAGTCCATGCGTTGGCCCAAGGATCAAGAGACAACCAGCCCACTTCAAAGACTTTGTGTTGGGCTGAGCATAAGTTGATAAATCCACTAAATAATATCTCATCAAAGCTTTTATCTTTATTTCAATTAATGTTCAAAGAACAATATATATAGTTTGATTTTAGTAATGAAGGGATAAGAAAATATTCACATTCTGTTTCTCTCTCTAAAATTCCCTCTTCCCTATCCCTAATACTCTCCCCCTAAATACTCTTAATTCTGCTCCTGTTACATTGGTGCTTTCATTGTTGTTATGGCAGAAAATACACGTCTGCGTGATATCACCCACCAATTACAGTCCCATGACCAGCAATTCGCCACCATGGAACGGACCGTGGACCACCGCTTAGAAACTTTTGAGTTATCACAGAATCAACGTTTCGACGATCAGAACCAACGCATTGACACCGTGACTCATCAGATCCAGGACGTTTTTGTGCTCCTGCAAACTTTACAAACTCAGATGACTAATTTGTTACACCAGAACGTCGGCAGTGTCCTAGGTGCAGGACCAGGCGCAGCTCATGGCCCTCCACGTCCTCCACCTCTCTCACGTTCCATGAAAATGGATTTTCCCAGATTTGGTTCGGGGGATCCAGGCCCTTGGTTGTTTGCAGTTGACCGCTATTTTCGTTACCATCAGGTACCAGATCTAGATCGTCTTGATTTGGTCTCTTTTAATTTGGATATGCCTGCTTCTTGCTGGTTTGAAGCAATGATGGGAAACGGTGAATTTCCGGACTGGTTTGCTTTTGTGCAAGCGATACATTTACGCTTTGGACCGTCTGAATTTGAAGATCCTTTGGGTTCTTTGGCAAAATTACAACAAACAGGTTCTGTTCATGAATTTCAAGGTGCTTTTGAACTACATGCCAGACGTGTGCTTGATCTTACGCCAATAATGCGTAAGAGTTTGTTCATTTCGGGCTTAAAACCCCAGATTCGCCGTGCGGTGTTAGTTCATCGCCCACGCGATGTTACTGAAGCTTATGCTTATGCTAAGCTATATGAGGAGCAATTTTCTGATTCCCGTTCTAATCGCCCATGGCAAAACCGTGCACTTAGCCAATCTGCCTTACCTTCAACCCAACCATTTGCAGCTCAGCCAATTACCACTGTTCCCCACACCCTCACCCCAAAACCCCCACCCACTTTACCTTCCATTCCTTTTAAACGGCTTTCCCAGATGGAGATGGCAGCACGCCGTGAGAAAAATCTCTGTTACAATTGTGATGAGAGATTCATCCCTGGACATAGGTGCAAGGGTCGCGCTACCCTTTTGTATTTGGAGGGTGATGATGAAGAACATTCGGATCCTGGGGAGGAGCAGCCACTCGCTCTCACTAATGATGAGCAACTTCCACCAATATCTGAAGCTCCACATGCCATTAGTTTTAATGCCCTTTTTGGACATCACTCCGCCAATTCTTTTCGACTTCAGGGTTACATTGGTGGTCAGTCAGTACAGATTTTGGTCGATGGTGGTAGTACCCACAATTTCATTACTCACCGCATGGCAACACACCTTCATTTAACTTTGCATGCTATCTCTCCTTTTAAAGTTCATGTGGGTAATGGTGATGCCCTGTTATGCTCAGCAAATTGTACAACTATTTCTCTGGAAATTCAATCTCACATTTTCACGGTTGATTTATATATCATTGATTAAAAAGGAGCCGATGTAGTGTTGGGCGTCCAATGGTTATCCACTTTGGGCCCTATTGTCACAGATTACGCTACTTTAACTATGTCCTTTGTTTACAATAATTCACAGGTTGTACTATGTGGTGATACGGGTGTCCAACCTAGTCACATTAGTTCGTCCCAATTGCAAAAACTGTTACACAACGACTCCATTTCCACTTGTTTGATGTGTTTCGCTGCTCATCCAGAGGGGGCGGTCGTGCTCCAAGACTCTTCTGTGTTATCTGATGGATTGAATAGCCTTTTGCACGAATTCAAGGATGTCTTTGATCCACCCACTGCTCTACCACCCGACCGTGGGTATAATCATCGCATTCATTTGTTACCAGAGGCTAAACCAGTGCAGGTTCGCCCTTATCGTTATCCACATTATCAGAAAACAGAAATTGAAAAATTGGTTGCTGAGATGCTGACCACGGAGGTTATTCGCCCTAGTCACTCTGCCTTCAGTTCACCGGTTTTACTTGTCAAAAAAAAAGATGGGACTTGGCGTTTCTGTGTGGATTACCGTGCCCTCAATGCTATTACGGTACAGGACAAGTTTCCCATCCCTACAATTGATGAGCTCCTGGATGAACTGCATGGGGCGACTATTTTTTCTAAACTTGATCTTCGATCAGGTTATCATCAGATTAAGATGCAGCCGGAGGATATCCACAAGACAGCGTTTCGCACTCATCATGGGCATTTTGAATTTGTGGTCATGCCTTTTGGCCTCTCTAATGCTCCATCTACTTTTCAGGCAACTATGAATACCATCTTCTCCACTTATCTTCGACGATTTGTGGTAATCTTCTTTGATGATATTTTGGTATATAGTTCTTCAGCGGATCAGCATTTGCTTCATCTCCAGACTGTTTTAAGCACGTTACGGGCACATTCTCTCTTTGCTAAACAAGAGAAGTGTCTCTTTGCTCAACAGGAAATTCCTTATTTGGGCCATGTTATCAAAGGCACGGGTGTTACTCCTGATCCAGACAAATTACAGGCCATCATGGATTGGCCTGTACCATCCAACGTTACCCAGGTACGAGCTTTTTTGGGGATCTCCGGTTATTACCGCAAATTTATAAAGAAATATGCGTCCATTGCTGCTCCGTTAACTGATCTGCTATCCAAGAATGGGTTTTCCTGGACTTCCGCCGCGGCATCGGCGTTTTAGGCCCTTAAACAATCGTTAACGACTGCACCAGTCTTAGCTCTTCCGGATTTCACAGAACCATTTGTGGTGGAGACTGACGCGTCCGGTAAGGGCATTGGGGCAGTATTGTTACAGAGGGAACGTCCTATTGCTTTCTACAGTCGCAAGTTGTCCCCAACCATGCAAAATCAGTCCGTTTATGTGAGAGAAATGTTCGCCATTACTTCGGCCATCAGTAAATGGCGTCAATACCTATTGGGCTCACATTTCACTATTCGGACAGATCATAAGAGTCTCCACAACCTGATGAATCAGGTCATTCAGACTCCCGAGCAACAACAATTCCTATCTAAGCTCTTGGGCTTCACCTACTCCATCACATACAAAAGTGGGAAGGCCAATGTGGTGGCCGACAGTCTCTCTCGACTGCCTGATGGGGGTACTACACATACAAGCCCCCAACTTATGGCCATTACCAGCCCGGTCCTACAACATACACAAAAATTACAGTCCGAATATGAGGCAGATCCCTATGCTAGGATGCTAATTACTGAAATTACAAACAATCCAACGAGTCAGCCTGATTGGCGTTTTAGATCCGGACTCCTTTTTCACCGTTCGCGGATTTTTCTGCCGGCAGGTTCCTCTTTGATAGCTCACATTTTGCATGACTTCCATAGCTCGGTTCAAGGGGGCCATTCCGGAATACAGGCCACACTCCACCGCATCAACCGGAATTTTACCTGGAAAGGATTAAGAAAGGACGTTAAAGCTTACATCCACAACTGTGATATTTGTCAGAAGATCAAATCTCCCAATCACCCACCTCTTGGGCTCTTACAACCATTACCATTACCAGAAACATTGTGGACAAATTTAAGCATGGACTTTATTACCCATTTACCTGTGTCGTCTGGTCACACTGCAATTCTGGTGGTCGTGGATCGATTTTCCAAAGCGGCACATTTTATTGCCCTTCCAAGCCATTACTCAGCCACCAAGATAGCTCAGCTATTCTGGGATTTTGTGGGCAAGATCCATGGCCTTCCTGAATCCATAGTTTCGGATCGTGATCCCATTTTTCTCAGCGACTTTTGGCGTTCCTTGTTCAAAATGCAGGGAACCACATTAAAGTACAGTTCAAGTTACCATCCACAGACCGATGGACAAACAGAGAGGGTAAATAGGTGTTTAGAAAATTACCTTCGAGCTTTCTCCCATGCGCACCCATCTTCCTGGTCCAAATTCCTCGGTCTTGCTGAATACCACTATAACACATCCTTCCACTCTGCCACAGGAGTCACACCATACCAAGCTATGTTCGGCAGAGCACCCCCCAACATCTTGGCATACTGTCTGGGTTCGTCCTCTAATGAAGCCGTAGACTCCACCTTGTCCGAGAGAATGACACTTATGAGTACGTTAAAAGAAAATTTGTTTAAAGCTCAACAGGTCATGAAAGCTCAAGCAGATAAGAAGAGGAAAGATTGGGTTTTTACCTCTGGAGATTGGGTTTTGCTTCGCCTCCAACCCTACCGGCAGCTCTCGCTGGCTCGAAGATCATCACAGAAGCTAGCGCTCCGCTACTATGGCCCGTTTGAGGTGACCGAACGTATTGGATCGGTAGCATACCGACTGAAACTACCGGATACAGCCCGTATCCATCCTGTGTTCCATGTCTCATTGTTGAAACCGTATCATTCCCACCATTCCGTCCAGATTCATCCTCTACCAGCAGCGGTTTCAGACACGTCCATGGTTCATGCTCCTTGTGCCGTGGTGGGGGAACGTCAGATCTGGCGTAAGGGTGAACTCATATCACAAGTTCTGGTTCAATGGGAGGGACTTCCACCCGAAGAATCAACTTGGGAGGACAAAGACCTTATTTTGCATCCACACACGGAACAGTCACACCAACGATCTCCAGAACCGGATGTAAACTCGAGCAAAGGACAGCTACGAGGAAATAGGAAGGATGTTGCTGCTGGACATCAAGTGAGGAAGGAAGCGGATGAAGACACAGGGTTAGAGAGTTGGGTTGCAAATGACCAGGTAATGGGAGCAGAGGAGACTGAACTGTCCAATATTCCTCAACAACCTCTTTCATCCGCGTCTAACTCACGAGGATCAACGGTCCAGAAGCCGCTAGCAGTGTCGGCAAGATCTACATCGTTCGTGCACTGTGGTGCCTCACAGCTGTCATCCACTAGCTGTAAAAGACGAACGCTCCAGATGGACGCACAGGCTCCCAGATCGTGCGCGCCGTTGGATCTCAAGGTGGCTTCCCAAGGCACACCTGACAACACAGCCGCCCACGTTTCCAATCCCATCAATGCATCGCGGACGCCAAACGTTTCTCCACTTCCACGTAATCCCAACACACTCAGACTTGAGGACAAGTCTGGACCGCAAGAGGGGAGTAATGTTATGGGCTCTAGCCCCAGCGTTGGCCCAACAGTGGAGAGTGCGGTTATGGGCTCCAGTCCATGCGTTGGCCCAAGGATCAAGAGACAACCAGCCCACTTCAAAGACTTTGTGTTGGGCTGAGCATAAGTTGATAAATCCACTAAATAATATCTCATCAAAGCTTTTATCTTTATTTCAATTAATGTCCAAAGAACAATATATATAGTTTGATTTTAGTAATGAAGGGATAAGAAAATATTCACATTCTGTTTCTCTCTCTAAAATTCCCTCTTCCCTATCCCTAATACTCTCCCCCTAAATACTCTTAATTCTGCTCCTGTTACACAATGCATGCTGAGGTAAACTTGATTCTCAAATAGAAACCTAGTTTATGATTGTAATTACCTTAAAACGATCTTGGACAATCGAATATTATGTTGATCTATGATGAAGCCTCGAAGAGAGAGTAAAACATTAACGTAATAAAAATATACTTTCTACATGCATATATATTATACTCAGGGTCTTTTGATCGAGGGTCAAGTGTCGATTCTTTTAAATGATATAAGTTGTATAGTTTTAGTTTTTAACATTATATCTTATTGATAAGACATAGTTATAATATGAAAAATTTCTTTTTAATTTTCTCTCTCCAAGTCAGCTGAAGTGATTGAAAATAGAGAAAAAAAAAGTAACTTTTCATATTATAACTATATCTTACCGGTAAGACATAATATTAAACACTAAAAGTACACAATGTTGTGTCCTTTTAAAACACAAACATTTTCCCCTTTGATCGGTATAATGAGAAATCAGATACATTTCACCTGTTTAATTCATTTACCAAATTATTTACCAGTATATAATGTGAGTGAAATGAGCACGGGGAATGTGCGCGTTATGTCGCACATCATCTCTGATATGAATAAGGAAACAACGCCTAGTGATCCATTGCAAGTGCTAAATGGGCCAATAACAAGTTCAAGGGCAAAGAAGTTTAAAGAAGCTCTTAGTGGGTTGATCCAGCAAATGTGGGCAACATCAAGTCCAAATTTATTCATAATCAGAATTTAGTTAATGTCATCAATGGAAGGGAGGTTGAGTGGAATGAATAGCAATTTTCTATGTCAATTAATGTTTAGTGGGGCTGATAGCATTTTCAATGTTATTAATACTTAGTGAGGTTGATTCACATTTCCAATGTCATTAATGTTTGGTGGGCTGATTAAGGTCTTTTATTTTATTTTTCCAAGTTGTCAACTTTAAATTATTGTATTTTCATTTGCTAGTCCTTTCCTATTCTTAGAGGGATGTTCCAAGTATAAATAAGAAATAACTCTTGTAATCAGATTTGGAAGTTATAATATATATAATAATATAATAGAGAGCTTTCTTCTTTTAGGTTCTTATCTAGAACTTTGAACTTATCAAGAAGCTTTTTCTTGTGGCGTTCAACACAGACTTATCTCTCATCTTCTTCTTTCTTGAGTGTGACGTCTTTATCCTTCTTATACCTTTGGTTCTTATCTTCCATAAATAACAAGTCAAGGTTCTTTATTTCTTGTTTTAAATTCCTGATTGTAGAAATGATACTAACTAAATTGGACTTGGGTCTCATTATTCTTGATGAGGTTCATATCATTTGATATCAAAGCTAGTCTTCTAAATCAGGTTTGATCAATCCTTATTTTATTGTTAACCTTTTTTTCCATTTTATTCTCCTTCTTGTGTCAACAACTCCTATTGGTACTGTTCAATGCAAGAGAGGTTGAGTGAAATAAGTAGCAATTTTCAATGTCAATTGATGCTTAGTGAGACTGATAGCATTTTCAATGTTATTAATACTTAGTGGGGTTGATTCACATTTCCAATGTCATTAATGTTTAGTGGGCTGATTAGAGTCTTTTACTTTTTTCAAGTTGTCAACTTTAAATTAGTGTCTTTTCATTTGCTAGTTTTTTCCCATTCTTGAAGGGATGTTCCAAGTATAAATAAGGGAGGAAATAACTCTTGTAATCAGATTTGGAAGTTATAATATAATAGAGAGGTTTCTTCTCTTTTGTTCTTATCTAGAACTCTGAACTTATCAAGAAGCTTATTCTTGTGGCGTTCAACATAGACTTATCACTCACCTTCTTCTTTCTTGATTGTGGTGTCTTTATCTTTCTTATACCTTTGGTTCTTATCTTCCATAGATAACGGGTCAAGATTCTTTATTTCTTGTTTCAAATTCTTGATTGTAGAAACGATCCTAACTAAATGGGTCTCACTATTCTTGGTGAGGTTCATATCAATCTCCACATATGACTTATGTAAAAATCAGCGCGATATAAGACGTATATCCTGACAGTGCATGTTCAAGTCGCACATTGCCTCATGCACATCTTGTAGAGAGCAACACATAGCAGATGTGTTTTGACTTTCGCACAATTTGTGCATAAATGTAATGCGCGATTTAAACACGCATATTCTTCATACGTGTTTCAGTGACATTAAATTGATAAATAATTTTTAAAAGAATTAAACCGGTAAAATGTGATCTGATTTCACATCACATCAGTCAAAAAGTCCAGATTATGTTTACTTCATACCTTTTATTATCCATATTGTTTGTTTGTTTTACTAAAATTCAACACATCCAGTTATATAATTATTGCGATACAAAACTCACATACCTTGTAACCTTACATGCAAAGACAGTAGTTATACAATATAGCTATATACAAAATATTAATAGAGTTTAATTTTACAATATGAATACACATATTTTGATCTTTGTAAAATTTTCACATATTAGTTTCTACATGTCTACTAATTTGGGTTTTAATTCCTACTATAAGGTATCGTTCTCTACTGCTCTACATCTTTTACTCATTTAATTTTAATTTATATAATTTTTTAACTTATTAAATTTTTAGTTTTTATAATTTATTTTTAAAACGTATACTTTATAATTTTTACTTAGTAAGATATCAATCGTCTAAAAATCAAAACCAATATTAAAGAAAATATAAAATTAGATTTTCAAAGATACTATAAAACACAACACAAATAAATAAGAATTATAAAATCAAAATCTGACTCAAATCATTAGAAAAAAAAATTCAAAACTTTATTTTGTGACGGGTGTTAAAGGCAACTATGATTGGTTCTGGCATGACTTCCATGCTTTGGTAAGAGGTACATGGGAACCCGTTATCAACGGAATGTAGGACCTTAGGTATCAATCATGATTATGATACCTGTCAAATTTCTTGTTCTCTAACACATGGCATTCCGTACATTTAGACAACATGCTCACACTTTATTAATTTATTTATGACTTTTATATTTATCATGTAAATGATATAACATCACTTTCCTATACACACATTAAAGAGGTGGGGTCCACATTTTTTTCTCTTTCATCATTCCACTTTCTCTTTTCATTTTTGTGTGTGTTGAAAATAACATTTAAATCATATAACTTAACATTAGTAAAACTCTTTATTTATTTTCTCGAAATAACAGTGCAAAAGCCCCTACCTTACGATGGTTTAAAAATAGAATAAAGTGTATGTCATTTTAAAGGATGTAAAGTTGTACTTATTTTAAGAGAGAAAGAGTTTAAAAAAAAATAAAGATATGGATCTCACCTCTTTGTGAGAGTGAAATGATATAAGTTGTGTCATTTAAAAAGATAAATATTTTTCCATTGAAAATAACCAAGGAATATAGGTTCAACATAAAAAGGAACTCAAGAAAATATCCTAATATCATCAAACAAAATGTATTTGACCAAAATTATTTGATAATACTAAAATGAGGTAATTTTTCTTTCTTGCAAAATATTATGTACAAATAAATTATAAAAGTTTGTGATTCAATAAGAAAAAAAAATATTAGTAATATTATAACTTTGTTTTATCTTTTTACACCTTATATATTTTACACGAGGAGTAATTAATTTTTCTATGAGGTACGGAAAAAACAAATAAATTCTATTTAACTATTTTTTTATACATATTTAACTAGTTTTTAATTATGCAAGTTTTTTTTTATATATATATAACAAGAAGGGGCTAAGCCCTAGATAAAATTATGCAAGTTTTTAACTCTTGCATTTTTATTTTATATTCATTTTAGTTCATTTTTTAACAAGTCTTTAAATTTAATTCATTTTATTATTCACATTTAATATTGTCATTAGGGTGAACACATTTAGAGATAAAAAGCTCTTTTGGTATCTATTTTTATTATTCATTTAGGATGTTCAAATTTGACAACTTATTTAAAGAAAATCAAGTTTTTTGTCATTCAAACTAATATATGCTAGTACAAAAATATTATATTAGCTTAAAAATTTATAAAATTAATTTAAAATACAAAATAGAAAACAAATTGAAAAAGTGATGGGGCTAGCTAGGAAGAAAAGGCTCTTACATAGAGTGATTGCTTTATATGGTATCGAAACAGAGGTTATGAGTTTGAGTTTTCGATATGACTTTTTAGAGGAAGTGTTAAGAGAGATTGTTAAAGAGATCAATATCTAAACGTCGAGGATAGTTTAGATAGCAACTAAGCTCATAAGAGTTTGCTTGGGTTAGACATATCTCTCTTAAAATTGTCATTTAAAGATAGAAAAAAAAAAGTTACACGTGACATTTAATACATCACCATTTAATTAATTAAATGAAAGAATAAAATATACTTTTATAAATCAACCGGATTAGCCAAGACTAAGAGTTCTAAAAAAAATGACAGCTTAATACAGAAAGATTATAACATTCCACGTTATCATTTAGTAAAATAATTTGGCTTTTTGACCTTACTAATTTCATTTTCATAAGGTTTTACCGAAATAATTTTTTGGTCAAACATATTACCTATATAATGTATCATGACGCGGTACTATGGCAATCACTTTAGGACGTGACACTTTAGCAACCGCGTCCTTTGCATTTATTCCTGACCACTGGAACGTGATACCTTGGCAATCACATCCTATTCCCAAGACGCAATGGTGGGACGCACTGGATACACTGACACGCGGCTGAGAGGGGGAATAGGACGTGATTGATAAGGTATCACGTTCCAGAGGTCAGGAACAAATGCAAAAGACGCGGTTGCTAAAGTGTCATGTCCTAAAGTGATTGTCACAGTACCGCGTATAGGCAATACATTTGACCAAGAAATTATTCTGGTAAAACTTTATAAAAATGAGACTACTAAGGTCAAAAAACCAAATAATTTGGATGGATTATTATAAAGACAAAAAAAAAAGATGGATGTTTATTATGCGTCCAATTTCGTTGAATAATATTAGCCAAGTTGTGTCCCATTGCGTGTAGACAATGTAGAGAAGGGAAAATCCAAAAGGGGTATGTTGGGAAAAATATTCAATTGCATGTTGGAAATTGGCAGTTGGCATTAAGCCTTAGTCAATATTCTCATACTTATTTGTGGGCTTATCCCATTCTCTTGGGCATAGTGACTTTTCTTGTGCCCTTTCCGTCCCATCATCATTCTCATCAAAATCATTTTGAGGTGGCTTTTTTATGGTCAGTAGTGGAGCAAATAGCCCACCCACAAAATGAAAAGCTCATCCCTTGAATCCCTATTTTTCGCATCATTCACCACCAAATTGCGAATTGTAATGCTTGCAAAATCCAACTGAAAGATCTTTTTGTCTCTATTTTTTGGGTCTATCTTTTCCTTTTCCTTTCCTTATCATTGTTTATATTTATTTATTCTTGAAGATAATCATTGTTTATTATATTGAATAGAAAGAAAATCCGACTTCTGGTTAACCTCGTAGGGACACCGCCCCGTTTGCTGTACTTGAGTTTGGACACTTTTTCGTCTGCCCCTTCTTGGTTTCTTTGGTCATTACCCCAAGATTCTTGATGATTTTGGTCCATCTTAGGTAGTTATATATAAGGGTTTTATAAGAATTATGTTGTAGGAAAAGTGATTGTGTAATGTTATAGAGATTCGTTTTGCGTGCCGTGATTTTCTTTTTTTCTTTTTTCTTTAAAAAGTGTGGGCCCCACAAAATATTATGTGTGCAGGAAAGTTTGTTGTGTCATGTTAAATTACAAATGTAAACCCCTATATATAAAGGAAGGGTAAAGTCTCTCTCATTTTAAAAGATGTAAAGTTGTGTCATTTTAAGAGAGAGAAAGAGATAAATAAAGGAGGAGAGAGTTCACAAAAAAATAAAGGTGTGGTCCACCTCTTTGTGAGAATGAAAGGATATAAGTTATGTCATTTAAAAGTATAAACACTTTTCCCATAAAAGACATATATTTATCATATTATATAAGATAACTTTATCTCGTATACACAATGAATGAGGAGGATAATTTTGGGGTCTGTTTAGCAAAACAAAACAAGTATAGAAAATATTAATCCAAAAATAAAAGTAATAGAAAATATTGAAGTTTAGAGTTAATGTAATTTGTGCACATAAGCAGAGGGTTACATAAATATGCCATTGTGCCTTAATATATATATATATATATATATATATATATATATAGGGGCAAGATCCTTTGACACCAGTGTCAAATTTCAAATTTGACACCTCATCTGATATATATATATATCAAAAAAGATCAACGACTCTGATTTGTAAGCATGTGATGCCATTGATCTTTTTTGATTTAACGGCTCTCATATGAGGTGTCAAATTTGAAATTTGATACTGGTATCAAAGGATCCTATCATATATATATATATATATATATATATATATATATATATATATATATATATATATATTATTTGTGGATTTAATTGTAACTCCCATAACATAATTAAACTTTCATACAATCAATTTTAATTCTTGGAAGATTTTATGCAAATGATATAATCTTTAGTATCATCTATGGTTTACCTATATAAAAAAGGGGAAAATGTTTATCAGACACAACTTATATCCTTTCACTCTCACAAAGAGGTGGGACCCACACCTTTATTTTTTTTTGTCAACTCTCTCTCCTCCTTTTGTCTATCTCTTTCTCTCTCTTAAAATGACACAACTTTACATCTTTTAAAATGACATACACTTTACCCATAAAAAATGGAAAAAAAGTAGTGTGCTTTTAAAGGGCACAAACTTATGTCATTTTAATAGATTTTAACTATATATTTCTGGAAGTACATAGTTATAACATAAAGTTGTATTTTTTTTTTTCACGTCAATATAGAGCTTCTTAAGAGAGAAAAAATACAATTTTAATTTTATAACTATATATTTTCGAAATGCTAAAAGGACATAACTCGTATCCTTTAAAAGGACACTCGCTATACCTATCCTTTAAAAGGACATAAATTTAGAGATATATAAAAATCATTAATGTAACATCACTCATCAGCTTAAACTTTTGAGTTGAATTGATTTTTTACATGGTATTAGAGTCTTGACGTCACGAGTTCAATCTTTACTGTCCTCATTTTCTCATGTGGAATTTCTTACCAGAGGTAAGTAGGCTTATGCATTGTCTACCCTTTAGTAGACTCTCATATGAGAGAGCACGTTAGAGGCATATAAAAATCATTAATGTAACTTCATCCCTCAACTTAAACTTTTGAATTAAATTGGTTGAATTGATTTTTTTACAGAAATTAATTAAATTACCGTACTTTTTCCACCCATATTTCTGTAGTTACCTAAACATTTTGTAATCATCATAAGATGGTCTTGCAAAGTGAAATTGTCTACCTCACAGCAAGCAAGCTCGCATTTCTTTCTTTTGTTTTTTTATCACATGTCACATCTCTTATTATCACTTGCACAATATCTTCACATCTCCATAGTGATATTCTTTGCTGATACTTGAATCGAAAAGTATATATATACCTCATATTTAATGAATCTGATTCTTTTTATAAGTTAAAAACCGCGTAAAATATAAAACAATTAGCACTTGAATTTAGCGTTGTCTGAAATAAGGAAGAAAGCTTGTGCTACCCTTTTCACTAGATGATAACAATTAACAAAGAAAACGACCAAAGACATCAAAAGTTTTAATTAATTTGGTGCATAGACACATACGTTGTTGAAAGGTTCAGAACTAATTAATTTATTTAATAAATGACCTGATCAGTGCCTTATCCCAGCACGAGAGGGCATCAAATTTGACATAACCACAGATTTTTCTACAAAGACGGAAGAAAGATCTGGATGCTTGTCCCCTCGATACCATCTTATGCATTATTAGGCAAATGTAGAAAAAATCCAAGCAAATCCTCAAACTTTCCTTTTTCATCTTCCTTTGATAAGTAATAATTTGAGAAAAATATGCAAAAACGGAGGTTATTCTATTTCTCATTTATAACGAATGAGTTAATATGCACGTGTAAAAATTGTATCTGTGATGTCCACTATGATTAATTAACTATGGTTAATATAAGAAACCCAATAGCAATGCACCAATTGAATTTTGGTAGAGGATATTAACTGAACCAATTAATATAATGATGGTAGATTAAAATTATAACAATGAAAGAATATTTTTTTTATATAACCATAAAATTAAAAAACTATCAATTGAGGATTATGTGATAAATTATTTTTTACTTTAAATAAAAAACTTAATATAATGAGATTATGTGATAAATTATTTGATCATTTATGTGATTTTAATATTTTATATGTATAAGTACGATCTTACGGTCTGTGTCAATTTTACAATTTGTACTTTTTTTACCCTCCTTCCTGATCTTATATAAGATCTTGATTTTAACAACATTGGCTCCAAGAGAATTGTATGAAAGAGGTTGAAGTAAACATTTGGTGAATACATTAGTTAGCTTGAGAGATGAGAAATGATTAGTAAGTGATTTAGGAACAAAGAAAGTTTTTCTTAACTAATTGACAATCCAAAATGCGTTTAGTTATTTTATAGAAGTACGGATTATAAGCAATGTGGATGGTTGTACTTGGTTCTTAATTTCACATAAGGGTGGATTATGAGCTATGTGGATGATACATTGGTTGTCCCCGGTGGCGGACCCAAAAAATTTTATTTATGTATGCACATTTAGGAGCAGGGATTCGGGGGACAGCGCCCCTAGAAAAAAAATTTTAAAGAAAATTTTAAATATATTAAAAAATAAAAAGACTATAAATAAGTGGTCCTTTTGAAATTTTTGGATACTCAATAAATATTACGGGCCCAATTTAATCCCTTCGGAAAAAAAAAATCGACTTCTGATCACTTTGAAATTCAAAATAGGTCCATGTTAGTCATTTTGAGGGACTAATGTAGATCTTCTTTGAATTTTAGAGGATCATTATTTCAACCAACTGGATCTATTTTAGAATTTTGTGGGATAACAAATTAACTTATTTTTCTAAAGGATTAAATTGAGTTTTGTAATTCTTGTTGAGGACCCAAAAAATATATATATATTTTTTTTTCTTCCAAGATTTTATGTAGCACTTACACGGTGATACAAGTGTAACTCCGCCTCTAGTTGTCCCAGTAAAAGATTTAGGAAAAGGTGATGGAAATGGGAAGGTGATGTAGGAGGTAGGTAATCCATTGGATCGTACAAATGGTGATAACAAACAATGACTACTTTTTCGGTACTACAGGAGTATCAACACCCTTTCCAAACAGCGATATAAAATTAGGACTTAAGGAAAAATAAAAGAAATATAGATTTAAATGGGATAAATTTATCCTTATTTAGAAGAAAAAAAATACACCGAGTTGGGTACTCCTATAATACCCCCCAAAAAAAATCCGATAGCAAGAAGACTAGGAGATGGTTGTTTGCTTTTGGGACTTCTAAGAAATTATGGAAATAAACACATAAACCAGATATAGATCTCTTTTAGTGTCCAAGCAGCCACCCCAATCTAAGTCACCAAAAGCCTTGAGCTTGAGATTAGAGCTGGAGGAGAGAATCAAGACTTGACCAGGAGAGTGCTTAATATATTTGATCACTTCGAGAGGTGCCAATGTTGAAGATTGGTTGGAGCAACCAAAAGTTGACTAAATCGTTGCACCACAAAATTAAAAGTAATTACATTAGGTCTTATTGTGGTTATGTACAATAATATATTCACAAGTTGTATCAAATTAGATCAATTAGCTTAATATCAGGAGCTGAAGCATCAAGTTGGGCTAGTTTGGTGTGAGTTGAGCCATCGGATTAGCCAATTGGTGTGGTGTATTAATAATATCACAACACTGAAGCCATATATATATATATATATATATATATATATATATATATATATATATATATATATGTGGACGGGATATTCTTACACCAGTGTAAGAGTCTAACAGTTAAGAAGTCTTACATTCATTAATTAATTTTTAATTCTCAATAAATCTCAACCATTTGATTATCACTGATTAAGATTTGGCTCACATTACTACAAAATTTGAGCCCTTCGATAAAAGTGGGATCAACGGACACCAGTGTAAGTTACACTCTCAATCTTGTCCGTTGATCCCACTTTTATCGAAGGGCTCTACTTTTTTAGTAATGTGAGCCATAGGATATGAGTGGATCAATGGTCAAGATTGAGCGTAAGACTTCTAAATCTTACACCGGTGTAAGAATATCTATATATATATATATATATATATATATATATATATATATATATGGGTCAGGATCATTTTACACCAGTGTAAGTTACACTCTTAATTTTGTCCGTTGATCCCACTTATATTTAAGGACTCAATTTTTTTTTGTAATGTGAGCCATTGGATATAAGTGGATCAATGGTCAAGATTAAGTGTAAGACTTCTAACTCTTACACCGGTATAAGAATATCATGCCCTTATATATATATATATATATATATATATATATATATATATATATATATATATATATATATGAGGTATGATCCTTTGACATATCAGCTAGCCTCAAAACTAGCGTTTTGATCAAAAAAGGGTGTTTATGTAATTTTAGGTGAATTAATGAAGGGTATTTCAGTAAAATGTATATGATATAAAAATAAATAAAATTACAAAAACACCCTTCATTAATTCACCTAAGATTACATAAACACCCTTCATTAATCAAAAAGATGTCGGAAAAAGCTTATATCAATATTATAGATATATGTTTTTCCCATATATATATATATATATATATATATATATATATTACTTCACTTATTTCAAAGCAATACTATTTACATTCATGCTACTCCTCAATTAATTTGCTCATTCATAAATTTTGTGTTTTATCTTCGTAAGTTGAGATGTTTTCCATTAGTCATATATTGCTACTAATTTGAAAACATTATTTACTATATATTGCTAATAATTAGGGATTATAAACATTACTTAATAATTACTCATAAGAAAATTATCTGCAAAATTAATCTTCATTTCAGGGCATTTGCTATAAGATGGCACCAGTGTAGCAATCCACTCACCCAAAAATAAAAAAAAAAAATAATAATAAAAATCCATGAGAGGTTGGACACATTTCATAAGAAAATTTGAATAGGAAACTATTTTTCCTCGTTTCCCCACAAAAATTACTATACCCTACAGTTTTAGGGGAAATAATAAAAGTAACAAAGGAACCACATAAAGGAACCGATACTCGTGTCTCCAACTAGTGCTCCATCTTTTTATGCCTTTTCCCTGTTTGTTTATTTGTCAAACACAAAATGAAAGATGGACCAGTGACCAACCAATCATCTGGTTGCTTGGTCTACACATGACCCGTTTTTTATTAATCATACGGCTTCATAAACATTTTCAATCCATCATGAGAGCCTCTCCTACGTGACCACATAACCTTAGGTTGGATATTCTATCATATTAGTTATTTAAGTTTCATAACTAGTGATAGATTTGAATGATCAAAGGATATAAAAAACAAAAGTATTCACAACCGCGCGAGAAAGTTAATTAATTGTCTCAACTAGCAAAAGATACTTTACGTATTTATTTAACAAAAAAGGTTTCTCTGTGACTGAGATGTCAGCCAACCAGAGTCACATAGTACCAAATAAAAAATTGCACTTGGGACTGTTACCAAAATAAATAAATGGTTTTATTAATATTATGTTATATAATTTAACTTTTTGTTTCCAACACTCACAACAAGAGAGAAAGTAGAATGATGAAAGAGAAAGAAAAACATGTGGACCCCACCTCTTTAATGTGTGTATAAGAAAGTGAAGTTATATTATATAACATGATAAACATAAAACCCATAATTAAATATCCACTAGGGACTGGAAAAGAATAGAACGCGGAACTATAATTATAAAACAGTAAAAACTAGAGAGGCATAATAGTTTTGATTATCTTGTATTTCATTTTTATTTTAAAGAAGTGTTTCTTCTTTCTTGTTCTATTATTTAAAGACATCAAAAACCGAATATAACTGGAGAACAAAAAAGTGATCCATATTTAATGTCTGAAATGTATTTTTTTGTTTCAAATGCTATCCTAAGCTTTGATTCCTTCACTTCCAGGTTAGGTTCACAGGTGCATCATGCAATGTTTTCTTTCAAAAGAAGGAAGAGCACAACTACCCATCTTTAAATATATCAGAAAAACAAGTGAGATTTACGAATTACGAAGAATAGCTTTTTTTTTTTTTTTTTTTTGGTAAATACGAAGAATAGCTATTAGTGTGAGGTTTAAAGTATACATATGTTCTTGAACAAATAAGATACAAACCAAGAGAGAGAGAGAATGCAAATTTTTTAACGGGGAAAGACAATGATTCTGTTTAGTCTACTGTTAGGAAGACAATGAAGGTATCAAGACGAATATTCTCGTATCACCAATGTGTGGTGCTTTGAATAGAAACCGTTAGAGTATCTAGGTAGTTTTAAGTTTCATTTTAAAATTTGAGTATGAAAAAATTATTATTAAGACGAATGTTAATCATATTTCAAGAAATTAGTCTCTCACTTATCATCTAAGAAAATATTTTAGAAAACTAAAACAGATAAGTTTTAGAATATAAAAGCCGAAATATTGGGTTAATAGATAACTTAAAGTTGATATATATACAGGGTTTATCGTTTTTCTCAAGCTGCTTGAGATAATTTTATTTCCGGCTACTAAATCATAACCGTACAAAGATGGATCAATGGTGATAAAGAAAGAGAGAGAAAAATGAAATCATAACCATTCAAATGTGAATCAATTAATATAAAGAAATAAATAAATAAAATGACGTAATCTTGGGGTGACCGGAGATAAATTTATCTCAAGCTGTTTGAGAAATATTTTTCTCATATATATATATATATATATATATATATATATACTTTTACCACCTAAATCGTTGATTTCTGTTAATCCAATAGTTATAATTTATTAAAATTAATAATTAATAGTAAATGTGATCCGATAAATTATGTTCATAATATGTTTTCCCTTTCTTTTACTTCTTTTCTAATAAAAAGTAGATAATAAAAGTTATGGAAATAAGAAAAGGGAAATGATTGTATATATACTAGGGGTATATATATATATATATATAATTATATATTATATAACGGGCCAAACCTATATTTAAATGTGTCTGACTGGCCTTAGCCTGTTACCTGTCACGAATATAATATTGGCCTGTGGCCTGATTTATTTACAAAAAATAAAAGCATGTGTGAAACCTGTCTTAACCTGTTAGCATGTTAAATAATAAAAATAAGAGAACAGAATTCCACAAAAAATCAATTTCCAGATAGAAACATTAGCTTCCAATTTGCATATATATTTATATATATACAATAAATATATAAAAATTAAAGTGAGAGAAGGTAGATAACAGGTTATATTATCTTAGCCCATTATAAAAAAAAGTGCCAACAAAAATAAAAAATAAAAAATAAATAAATTGACACGAACAAGCAGTGCACAGTGGAACGAATGAGTTTTTGTGGGTTTGCTTGTGTGAAAGAGGATGAAGGATAATATAGAACAGCACTAGTAATTCCATAAATATACATAAATTCAATATATATCCAAATAGCATAATATAGAACAAAATCATTCAAAAAGTCTATTAAACCAATAAAATGGGGTGAAATAAATTGATATAGAGAGAGTTATTAAAATAGTATAAAAAATATAAATAAATATTTACATACTAGGCTAGCGTGGGAGGCTCTAAGGCCGAACTTCTGAATTAGAGCCTGAGGCCTTTTTATTAAACTAGCTTTTATATAAGTCCAAACCTGGTTCCAACACGAGCTTTTATTAAACGAGTTCAGGTCTTTACGAGCCGAGCCAAAGGCCTCTGACTCGTTTACCACCCCTATACGTAACCTCATTTGGATAGATATTTATGATTAAGTGAGCTTATATTTACGGGGAATATTAGGAGTGTGAATGAGTCAGGTGGCTCAATAGGAGTTTACGATCCGGTCTAAATTAAATTAGATTCGATCTGTACCAAAAAATAAAAAAATAAATTAGATTCGATCTATTATATATAGTCAAATAGAACAAATTTAGGCTTTTAAAAAAGCTCATTTAGAAAGCAGGACATAAGATATATATATATATATATATATATATATATATATATATATATATATATCGGGTCTACAAGTCTATAGGCTGACCTATATCATATTATTTATTTTAAATAAAATAAAAAATTATTATTTTAATGATTTTGAATAATAACATATTATTTTAATTTTTTTAAATTGAATACGTAATAGACTTAAACAAGCTAACAAGCCTAAGCCAATATATTTTATTTTTTAAATATACGTCATACCATACTGATAATTTGGGCCTACATAGGGCTAACAGATGAGGCCATATCTAAAGTATTTTATACAGATCTGACTTATTTAAGTCAAAACCTAGTCGAGTATAGCCCATTTACACACCTAGGGAATATGTTTTCATATTGTATAAAATAAAATTATCTCGTGCAATATATAAAAAAGTGAATGAGACCCACTAAAAAAAAAGAGAGAAATAAAAAATAAATCTCACTTATTTTTTTTATGTATATGAGATAAAATTGTCTGATATAACATGCGAGATATATTTTCCTATTTTATTGATATAAGTTCAGGCAACAATTTTTAGAAAAGGTGGGAAAAAATGCAGGCAGCTTGTGGAGTTTGGTTCCTTTCACTCAGGTCACCATTGTGACTCTCAAGGCTAT
Organism: Gastrolobium villosum; assembly: GCA_032173675.1. Classification (NCBI taxonomy): domain Eukaryota; kingdom Viridiplantae; phylum Streptophyta; class Magnoliopsida; order Fabales; family Fabaceae; genus Gastrolobium; species Gastrolobium villosum. The sequence continues at coordinate 86,971 of JAVKPL010004218.1, forward strand.
TGTCCAATTCAAATCCTCACAAATTCATCAAATTGGCATTCCTTTCCAATATGATTGGGAGAAAATTTCTTAAATATCAGCTATTAACAGACTAAGACTAAGACTTTGCTTGAGCAGAATAATAAGAATTTCTTTGCTACTTTTTTTTTTTTTGGTTAATTTCATTTCTGTCCTTGAAGTGGTCCTTGATCGTTACACTTCAAGATGCTGATAGTCTTGATTTATACAAACCTAGGGAACCTTAGCGGCTTAGCTTTCAAATTGACCTAATGGACGTTTATAATTAGCCGAGTTTCCTACTTTCCTTTTCATTAAAAATGTACAGCATCCAAAGGATGTGGACTTCATTATTTTTTGTTTTTGGAACACATCAGTGTCAAGCTAGCATCAATTATCGCTGTAATTAAAATTTTATCGTAAAGTTCATTTTGCTAGGTTAATTGATTAATACAGCCAAATGAACAGCACAGATCGATCATGACTTCACTAAAAAGAAAATGCAGAGTCAGGGAAAATTCCAAATATTTAGTTATTTACCATAGAGATTCTGCCGAATAACATATCTGATTTCAACGGGACAATTATAAAATAAAAACCGAACCAACAAAAGCTGGCCACTTTTGTAGTTTGAATCTACGTAGCACCGATACGACACGCGACACGTGACACAACACGACACGATAGTCTGATACGTCAATCCTAAAAAATTATGGATTTCAACACGTTGGGACACGTTTTAATATTAAATAATATTTTTAATTTATATAGTGTATATTTCATTTAATATTTAATAATTTAACAAAAAAATGAAACTAAATTAATAATACCCATCAACACGTTATAAAGATGGAAGCTTTAGTAAAAAATAAATAAAAACTGGGATGAGAGAGATATAATATCAGATAGAGAGATCAAATCATATTAGAGAGAGATCAGAGAGAATGAGATACAACAAAAGCGTAATAGGAATTGACAACAATGATGCTGAGATGATCTCTTATCTACTTAAGGGGAAAAAAGACAAAAAAATAAAATTGATATGATCAGGTGGAAGCTTTATTAATATATTTTAATTTTTTTAAAAAAAGAAATTACGAAAATGTCATTTGACCGTATCGGACACGGTCAAATTCGCGTGTCGGAATGGTCAACGTGTCGGAAAAAATCAACCGCGTGTCCGACACCGTGTCGCCGTGTCGGAGCGCGTCGGACCCGACTCTTCCTATTTTTTACAAGTGTGCGTGCTTCCTAGGTTTGTATTATTGTTTTCTTTAATTTTTTTCAAAAATTATCTCGGTGATAATAAATTTTTTTATAAAAAAAAAGAATTCAACCCATAATTTAATACAAAAGTAATAATAAATCTTTATTATTTGTTTTTTATGACAAACACCTGCCCCTTTGGTAATAATTTTTTAAATATTATGCCAAATACATTTTTCTATAAGAATTTTAATAATTGTTTAACTATTGATACTTTAATATAAAATATTAATATTTAAATGACTATAAATTAATTTATAATTTATATCTTTCTCATAAAAATTATGATTTATATTCTATTTTAAAAACTGTAAAAGAAGCCAGGTTTGATTACCACGCACCAAAACTTTGACTAATAAAGACAAATTAAATGGTTCCGTACACCCCAAACTCAATACGTTCATTCCGTGGCTGTTTCAATTATCACCACTAAAAATCGACATTTATCTAATTCCCATAATCCCTGTCATTATAATCATTGATATAAACATTATTACTAGCAATAAACCTCCATCACACTCATCATCAAAATGTGAATAGATTCTCCAATAAATTCAATTGTCCATACTGGTAACATGCATTATTCTTTTCGGGGTTAAGAAGTTACAATTTAACTTAATATTTCTTGGGTTGGGGCAGTGTGTAAAGAGCTCTTTTTTCACATCATGATTTTCCCCACCTCAGTAGTCAATCATGTCCAATGAGTATTCAAGTTGAACATAAACAGTAGTACTCAAAACACAATGAAACCTTGGTACCATGGTTGTATTGTAATTTCCCAACAATGTTATCTGACGTTAGCGTGATGGCAACCCGCACTAGCTCCATGGATCATGACCACTACTCTCTCCCCCAAGTTCCAAAACCACTCCCATAGTGCCACCTCTCTTTCTCTTTAATAAGTTCAGACATTCTTGGCTTCTTCTTTTTCGATGACCAAAATGTTCACTACTTTTTTACTTAAGTGCTATGCGAATAGTATTATTTTTTAACATATCACGCGAACAAGTGGAACAGTGATCATTTTGTCATTATTAATAAAAAAATTACTACACGGGATAACGAACAGTAAATTTTTTTAATTTTGTATTTGTTAACCAAAAAATGTGATGTGTCAAAATTGTTGAAATTCACTACATATGTGCGAATTGGAAAATAACACTATTCGCATAACATTTAGGTGGTGTTTGGTTGAAGATTTCTTAAAATTTATCCATTCAAATCAAATTGGCAAAGTAAGAAAACAATGTTTGGTAGATGACTTTACAAAAATTTCTTAGGTGTTGTATTTACATAACATTCCTTATTTGTTCATAGAAAGCAAGACAAATTTACTATTTTGGTCACTGTTCCGGAGTAAGTTCATTGGACACTATAGCAAACTCAATTTACTGATGTGTCACATTATTAGTGGATACCAAATTTGTTACATAGAGTAATGAACTTGATTTTTTTTTATTTTATATTTGTTATCCACTAAAAATGTGACATGTCAACAAGTTTGATGAGTTCATACTAGCATAAAGTAAAAAAACTTTGATAAATAGTCACATTGTCATCTTTGTTACTTCCTTACGAGTCTCACCAAACAAAACAAAACAATACAATACAAAACACATCTCTCTCTCTCTCTCTCTCTCTCTCTCTCTGACACCCGACACTGCTTCAGAACCCGACAAAAGCAACCTCTGCCTCCTCCCTAGTCCTTTCTCACTCTCCCCAGTGGCTGTCCTTGTAATATTCCCTCAAAACCCTTCCTCTTTCTGAAAGCACACACAACATACACACACACACACCCTCGGTTGCACTTTTCTCTTTTCAGTTTTCACTTGAACTCTTCCATTTATTTTCCCTCACAAATGGAAAGACAAGGTAGAGAATGATTAAATGATATCACAGTTCCACAGTCACAGAACGCAGCCTGAAGCTGAAATTCGACATCACCTACTTCACTTTACCTCCAAGCAACGCACAACACACTCACCCCCACTACTATCAGAATCAACATACACACTCTCACCACTCACCACTCACCACTCACCACCTTACACAACCCCATCAAAATCCCATCTCTCTTACACTATCCACACTTCAAAGTCCTTTCCTTTCTCTATCTCTTACCCTGATTTTCATTCTCCCATCTCAAATGGAGAAGATGATACCTCTCTACAAGCTCGAAGCTCGTGGCTTAGTTTAGAAACTCTGTGAAAAAGGCCTTTGCTTTTTTTTTTTTCTCTCTCTCTCTCTCTCAGCTTACTTTCCTTTTCTCTCTCTCTACAACTATCTCTGCCGGAGGATGGCCTGCCGGAAACTGATCGCCGGGAACTTGGATCCAAAGAGAAAGATAAGTGGGGGCTTGAGGACGCAACAAGCGGGAAGAGGGTCGTGCCGTGGTAGTTAGGACTTGGAATCCAAACTCGCTGGAAAATGCATGGTCTCAGGCTTTGACCTTTACCCTTTTGTTGTTTTTGTTCGTGCATGCTATTGTTCTTCCATTAGGTCTGAGAAAAAGTAAGAAAAATCTCGCGTGGTTTTTTGAGGAAAAGAAAAAAAAGATGGGTTTTTTGTTGAAAGAAGCTTTGAAGACTTTATGCGGTAGAAATCAGTGGTCTTATGCTGTTTTCTGGAAGATCGGTTGTCAAAATTCTAAGTAAGTGTCAAGGGTGATTCATGCAAAAATATCAAAAGTAAAATGCTTTGTTTTTTTTTGTTTTTTTTTTATTCTTTTTTTTTTGCAGTTTTTACTTTCTACATGTACCGTGCCTTGGTTTGGTTTCTGAGAAATTCCAAGAAGGCTAGTAGAATGTTTTCGCTTGTTTGTGTGTATGTAGCTGTTCTACGCGTGTACTCTTTACTTTCTCAATGATTTTGTGAGCTTGGCGAAAAAGGTAAACTGGGATGGGACTGAAAATTTTGTGTGAAAATTCTGTTCTTCCGAATTCCCGAATCAACTATGATTGAATATTTTATGGTTATACTTTTGCTTTTGATGCTTGTACTTTCTCGGGAACCATACAGGGGGATCTCATACGAAATTCATATTCATAGTAGATTCTGTTTCTGAGGTTGATTTGTTTCCAAGATATGATTGACATGTTAGGGTCTTGTTCATTGGTCACTGCTTCCTTGTATTTGATTCATATTCTGCTATATACTCGTTCCTACTTTGGAACTTTGTGCTTTGATTGCTTCTGTTTTGTCTTCAAGAATCTTAGTTTTTTTTTTGTTTGAAAAATGGGAAGCTTATTTGTAATTGGTTTTCCTTGGCACTACCTATTGGATTGACTGTCTGTGATTCTGTAAATGAATCTGCTGATTCAGAATTTGTCTTTCTCGTTTGATTCTATTCGGCCTTAATCATTGTTTCAGTGATAAAAAGATGACCTTTTTTTCTTGAGCTGTAGAGGGGTTAATCTGCTGATCCAACTTTGTGATGCTAACAACTCATCATGATGCGTCACTGCTTACAGGCAGAAATAGATTAAACAAAAACAGCTCTATTTCCTTTCTTTGTTCCTCTAAACCTTTTTTATTGACTGAATATGTGAAAGTATTTTTGCTTCTTTTCAATTAACACCAGCAGCCAAAATGGAGATTGAAATATTAGGCTTTTTAGTTTCTGCTGATTGCTGCCAAAAGTTTCTTTAACTGAGTTATTTGAGTATGGTTTGACATGGCAGGCTATTAATCTGGGAAGAGTGCTATTATGAACCCGTGCCATGCCCCTTTCCTCCCCGCAATTTTGGGACATCTAATTTGCCTTACCAGAATGGGGAAGGATGCTGGTTTTCTTCAGAGATTCAAAAGGAGGACAGAGTCTGTTCTTTGATTAACAAAATGACAGTAAATAATTCAGTCATTGTTGCAGGTGAAGGGTAGGTGCTTTCTGTTTTATCCTATTTGGCCATTTAATTCAGGTTCCTAAAATAACTTGAGGTGTGTTTGTTGCCGTTCCCATATTACTCATATGCTGTTTTTTGCTGTTATTCAGTATAATTGGACGGGCTGCATTTACAGGTAGCCACCAGTGGATTTTGAACAATTTCACTAATGATGCATGTCCACCGGAGGTATGAAGTTGATTGATTATATGCTTCTAGTGGTGCTATAAGAGTTATGTTCTTGTGAAGAATGCATGAACAGTACTGCTGTTTATTATGAGTGTTGTGGTTTATCATTAAAAATTGGTGGAAAGGCAAATAAAATTTTGAAAAATTGTGCCTTATCTATGCTCAATAAATTTAACTGATGTTCTGACTATAATTGTTGTCTCAATAGCTGTATATAAATATATCTTGAAAACTAAATGGTATGTGCCTCTTTTATGCGTTGTGTATATATTTATATATTTTCCGAGAAAGTTTTGAAGACTTGGAGTAAATGTACTTGTTGACTTCATTTTGATTTCTTATATTGGTGCACTATTTTTAGGTATCTGCTGAAGTGCATCACCAATTTTCAGCTGGAATGCAGGTTTGTGATTTTTATTTTGCTCCGTGTTTTGTTGCAGACACTTTATTACTGTTGCATGATACTGTATTTTATTGGTTTTGCAGACAGTAGTAGTTATTCCTGTGCTTCCTCATGGAGTTGTTCAACTTGGTTCTTTCTTGCCGGTAAGTCCTTTTCTTTATTCTGTAATTCTGGAGAGATGTAACATAATATCTCCAATGATTTTTTGCTTGAGCACTGAATTATGGTGAGAGGTCAGAGTATTTCATATTGTAATATATGGATCAAGAGTGAATTTCCAGGTTAGCTTAAGCACTTAAAAGTCACATATCACCTATGGATCACATATATATATATATATATATATATATATATATATATATATATATATGATCCATTGCATAAATTAAGTATATCCATCCTTGATAGTTGAGACAATGGTGAGTGAGCTCTTTCAATTATGTAGATCCCTGTTCTATAATTAACTCTAACTCTCTTGATCTAAATGCTACCTGACTGAGTGATATTCTTCCATTATTCCTTTGTTACAATTTGAGTTGGTGACTTATGAATAACTTGGAATGTTAGCCGTTTGAATCCTACTCTAGTTTTGCTGTCTGTTTTGTCATTGAGTTTATCTCTCATGAATGTTATCTTATGTAGCATTGCTAGTTTATATGGCTTTCTGTCGTTTTGAGCTCTCTAGTGAATGTGCCATTATTCAAGAAACTTGCTGTCTGCTGTTCCAATATTCATTAACTAAAACAGCGAAACTTAATGGTACAGATAATGGAGAATATGGGATTTGTAAATGATGTGAAGAGCTTGATCTTGCAATTGGGATGTGTCCCTGGTGCCCTTCTATCTGAAGACTATTCAGCAAAACTTTCTACCGAAAGACTTGCTGGACCTGCTACTACTGCTGTGCCTGTGTCTATTGATCCACCAGTCATTACCTCGAATCGCACTCCCTCAGTAGCTGATGGCTCCAATCAGCAAAGTAATTCAACTCATCGTTCAAGGCCTATTGTTGAAACACCTTGTCCTCTAAGGGGAGAAATGAATACTTACCAGGGTTTTGCATTGACACCCCAAACCCATAATCTGAACCAGATATCCAATAATCTTTGCCAACCAAAGGTTATTCCAATGAGTAAAACAAGCTTTGCTGACCAGCGAGAGAATAGAGCTGTGGAGGCTGAAGTGATACCTTCAAATCTTGATTCATGCCTGCGACAGCATTCTGTTTCATATAATGCAAGATCTGCATTCAATAACTTATCTGGTTTTGGACATTATGGCCAATCAAGTCTAAAATATATGGAACAACAAATCATATCTTCCATTGGGAACCAAGATCAAATTAACCCTACTAGTATAAACTCGTCAAACATGTCTCAACTAAAAACAGATGCGGGCCATATACTTGGCCACAATCTGAGTTCTGGCAGTACATCATTTCTTGGAGGAATCCCGATACATGGTGGGATGAGTAGTCTTTTGAGGACAAATCCACATATTAGTTCTAGTTCAAAATCTCGCAAAGTATCCACAGCTGGTTTATCTGGAGTACGAGAAGTTGGGATTAGATTTCAAAATAATGATTCAACTAAAGTGGGGGATTATTCTCTGGCTAATTTGACTAGTCAATCAGGTGCCTTTCCCATGTCTCTAGAAGGTTCTGATCAGAAGATTCTCCCTGCAGATTTGAAGTGTGCTTTAACAGATCAAAAGATAGACTACAGTTTTCTTCAGGCTCCGAACGTCCCCACTTTTCATGTCGAGGAGCATGTGCCTATTAGTGGTGAAATCCCTGGTTTTTTCCCAGATTTCTTTCATAAAGATGGTACTAGTCAATCTATTATAACAATGAATCTTAAACACGAGCAAGCTTGTGCTCAACCTCCATCAGGAGATGACGACCTGTTCGATGTTCTAGGTGTGGATTTTAAAAACAAACTGCTGAATGGAAACTGGAATAATCTGCTTGCTGATGACTCAGATGCTAATGCAGAAAATATGGATAAAAAGGCAACATATATGAATGTTCAGGATACAAATCCTAATTGTTATTCTGTTAATGAAGCAATATCAGACAGTGGCATCTTCTCTGAGATAGGAACAGACCACCTCTTGGATGCTGTGGTCTCAAAGGCCAAATCTATTGCGAAACAGAATTCTGATGACATGTCTTGCAGGACAACATTGACAAGGAATAGTACCTCCTCTGTTCCCTCTACTACCTGCAGGCAGGTTATGTCTGGTCGTTTCCAAGGGGGATTGTTTGATTTTCCTAAGAATGATTGTAAAACAGGTGCTGTAGACACTAGTTCTCTTAGGTCTGCATGTAGCAAGGATGATGCTGGAAACAGTTCTCAAACTACTTCTATATATGGGTCTCAAATTAGTTCATGGGTTGAGAATGGTGCTAATGTTAAGCGTGAAAATAGTGTTTCAACCGGATACTCGAAGCGGCCGGATGAAGCTTGCAAATCAATTCGTAAAAGGCTTAAACCAGGAGAGAATCCAAGGCCTCGACCTAAAGATCGCCAAATGATTCAAGATCGTGTGAAAGAGTTACGAGAAATCGTTCCACATGGAGCAAAAGTATGTGCCCTTATTATTTCTCATTCCAGATTGTTTTTAAATTTAAATATAATATTCCGGTAGAAGGCGACTCTTAGAGCAGCTGTAAGGTTGCTCCTTTGTCACTTGAATGGGAAACAGTCTCTCTGCAAAAAATGCAAGGGTCAGACTGCGTACAATTGTCTTCGTCCCTACCCTCGCAAAGTCGGAAAGCATTATGCTCCTGGGGTTTCCCCTTTGCACTTTTATTCCGGTACTGAATTTTTTTTCTTTAATCTCTATTTATGATGTAACAGTGTAGCATAGATGCACTTCTGGAACGCACCATTAAGCATATGCTTTTCTTGCAAAGTGTGACAAAGCATGCTGACAAGCTCAAACAAACTGGGGAGTCTAAGGTATGTGACAGTATTCACTGCTGTGCCTTGTATCTCATGCAGTTGATCTAGTTATGACATGAGAATGTCTTATTTTCATGGGGAACAATAAGCAGAGTAAAAGAAACATTTGTTAGCATTTTTTGTTTATATGGCAATCAAAACCCTTTATGCAAATAAAAATTTGGTCTGCATCATTTATGACATGAAAGACCACAAATAAGAATGGGAAGCTGATTTTTTTTCTTCTTTTTTTGACTTGATTTGAGGAGTTGTTAATAAGGAAAAAACTGTGTTCTTTTTTTCCTTAAACATGCAGATTATTAGTAAGGAAGGTGGACTGCTTTTGAAAGACAACTTTGAGGGAGGGGCTACTTGGGCATATGAGGTTGGCTCACAATCAATGGTTTGCCCTATTATAGTTGAGGATCTGAATCCTCCTCGTCAGATGCTAGTGGAGGTAGTGAGGATGCATTATAAATATATAAAGTTCTTATGGTCCTAATATATTTCTTTCTAATCTGTTTGCTTGATTATTCTCACAGATGCTTTGTGAGGAGCGAGGTTTCTTTCTGGAAATAGCTGACTTAATCAGAGGATTAGGTTTAACCATCTTGAAGGGGGTAATGGAATCTCACAATGATAAAATCTGGGCACGCTTTACGGTTGAGGTACTACTCCAGAACGGGACATATGTGATCATAAGAAGATAATAAAATTATGATATAAGTCTCAGCATTTGTAGTTTCCTTCAATACCTAAGCCTTCTTTCAGTATAGAGAAAAAAAATTGACCGTAGGAGCCTCAAGTCCTGTACCAGAAATTGTCTCTGCATTGATTGGATGATAATACATGCTTCTTGTAGAAAGTTTGCTTGCATGCATGATGCTGTTGTCTAGGAGGCATTTAGTATAAAAGAATTTTACACTGGTATAGGAATGTAGGATACTTAAAATCATCAATCTCCACATTCTTGGTATGCATATTTTGAATTTTTTTTTTTTTTGGTACTTGGGGGATACACCACCCCAAAAGTCGTTTTAGCTCAAAGGGAAATGGGAGTGCCCAAAGCCTTAAAAACTCCACATTAGTTGTTCATCCAACCAATGTGGGACTTTGTGTCATTTAACATGCCATTTTTCCAAATATTTATTATATAAAAAAGAGAGTTCTTGACTTCCTAGTATTTGATATTAGAATATCTGTAAAGAATCTTGGGATACACCACTCCAAAAGCTAGCTCAAAGGGTGTGAGTGCCCAAGGTCTTATAAACTCCACATTAGTTGTTCATCCAACCAATGTGGAATTATATATCTCAAATACCAGTGAAAGATTATTGTAACAAACCTAACGTCCAAACTATATATCCTCTCAAATACCAGTGAAAGGTAACAAACCTAGTCCAAACCTCTCTCCTCCAAAGAGAAGGTACTATCTAGTGGACTCTCTGCTCATAAAGAGAAGGTCCCCATATGATGAGAGAGAGAGAGAGAGATGAAGGCCATCTCACTGATGTATATGATGCTGAGGACTCGGTTTCAAGTATAATACTGGCTTAAGATTTAATCAGTTTGTCAAAGTCAAAAGGTCTCGTACCAATATTGGAAAAGTTTGTTAAATATGAAACTCATATAAAGTGCTTCATCTTCATCCTGTCAACCGTTTTAAAACTTAAATGTTGCAAGAAACTTGCATGCTTTTCTGTATGTTGCTTTTGATGTTATATGCACTTCCAAGGAAAGATCATCATAACGAATCCAATATACTTACTAGTTTAATTTGCAGGCAAACAGGGATGTAACCAGGATGGAAATATTCATGTCACTTGTTCAACTTTTGGAGCAAACAGTGAAGGGTAGTGCATCTTCATCCAATGCAATTGATGACATGATGGTTTATCACTCTTACCCACAGGCTCCCCAGATACCAGCATCTGGAAGGCCTAGTAGTTTGCAATGAACCACATTTTACATTATTTCTTAGTATGGAAGTGTTAAGAGCAAGTATGGTATATGCTTGCCATGACTAACATCAAATCCAATCTAAGATTTCAAGTGGTTTTAACTTTGTCTAACTGTTTCACATCTCATATATGAAAATCATTTTGAAGTGGAATGTGTAGGGTAGTGAAAAGCAGCATCTCAAGATTAATATGTATTCTTATATTGTAACTGAATGTTTCCTCCTGTGCCTGCCAACATAATGTAACCTGTGTTGGCATTATCTACTGATCTATTACTGAACTCTTAGATGACTTTCATCCATTTTTTTGTGTGTTGGTAAGAGTTGCCCAGAAGTTGGTATTGTGACTCTGATCAGATGTATAGATATTGTAGGATATGGAAAGAAAGGGGTTCATGTGATCATTAGCAAGCTATGGACTTTTTCTTCCCTTAACCTTTTACTCCTGGGTTTTCTTGGGGTGTTGAATTTGAAAGTGTTATATAACTAATAGCTGTGTTATAAATATACGCTCTGTGTGGTTTGTAAATCAGTGGAATCAATGTCAAATTCGTTTTTTTTTTTTTTTTTTAATGTTCTATATTTAATTTGAAATCTAGAACTTCGGCCAAGCATTGTTTGAGCCATTGACGAGTGATCTAATATTCTAATGCTGAGCCCGTGGAGAAATAATTGCGCACACCAAATCATACTTTCTTTTCTCACAAAACGAACGTTCACTAATTCCATCATTGATGATTTCTGACAATTTATCCTGTTAGAAATGCAAGCATAAAGGTACACTGATTTTTTTTTTTTAAAACACTTTAGGTAAATTTTCATGTTGATAAAATAAAGTGGAATTAGCTACATGACTTCTATTATCTTAAAGTATTTATCGGCATGTGTCGTTTCGTTTAAAAGAAGTTTGATTTTTTTAAGCATGTGGTCCTGCCTGGGTTTGATTTCAGAATTTATGCACACACAAATTTATAGAGTACGATTAAAGTATTTAATTTGTTCATTCCTTTATGTTATTCAAATTCGTCGGTATTTATTCAACCCATGCCACTTATAACCAGTGTTTAAAAATCTGATTCGTCCATCAACCCGGCCGAAGTCACGGGTTCAATTGGGGGTCACAGAGTTATTACACTGACCCGATTTTATATATTAAAAAATATAAATAAGTATATCCTATATGAAAATATTAAAAAATAAATCACCAATATCATCAAAGATTCAAAATATACTTGACATAATTCACCAATTACAATCACAAGTCAATATTACATAACTTAATTTTTACCAAAGTTCAACACTCATATTCTAAGTATTTATCAGCATGTGTCTGCCTTTTTTTAGAAGGTAACTGACAAAGGAAAATTTAATTTTTTTAAGAATGAGTTTTTGTTTTCCATCGACGACGGTAAGGATTTCATCTGAATGGGTAAAATTATTACCTTTTTTAGAAGATTCACGACAGAGAGGTGAAGATTGAAGATGTCTAGGTCATCGGGAGAGAAGAGAACGATTAGATTTAGATTTGCAAGTATTTTTATTTTATTTTTTAATAAAACGATGTTATTTCATGGATTTTTTAAAATAAAATTGTGCAGTTAATCCCTCTGACCCGTGAAATAATAATACAAACTCGGCCGGATTTTGGGGGTCGGATCTGGTCGATATGGAAAATACTTGTAACCCCAACCCTTAGAGAGGAGGGGTCAGGGTTGACCCGGGTCAACCCCGAGATGGGGTGGAGTTTTAAAACATTGCTTATAACTTACTGTTAAAAACCTTGTGACATTTAAGTCCACCCTATAATTGAAATAATAATACAAACTAAAGATAATCGTGGCGGATCTGTCGTTTATATATGAAATTTGCCGATCCCTTGCATATTCAGTAACTTTCATTTACGTCAGTGGCTTAATAAATAAAATTTAAATTTAGTCACCGACCGGCATAATCAGATGTGTTTGTTCTGAATTGGATCGGTTTTGAAAGTAAAAATCATCCGATCAAGTCTCTTCGATTTGATCATGTAATCATCCATTCAGTTTTTTTTCCAGATCCGATCCAATTTTTTTCGGTTTGGATTGGATCGGTTTTCGGTTTTTAGAAAATCCTAAAATTTGTTTCATGATTATTGTGCAAATAATATCTTTTGTATATATTGGCTTTGTAAAATTTTGTTTGAAATACGAAAGTATCAGTAAACGATAATATAGTTTTCTTTTTGAGGCAATGAGATATGAATCTCTACATAGACGAAAATTTGTTGATGAGATGTGAATAGGTTTTTTCTTGGGTCTTGGGTTTAGAAATTTTTTGGCTATGATTGGGGAAATGCCCAAGTAGGTAGAGGGGAATTAAAGTACATAGAGGGAAATTAATATATTGCATATGTTTGGATTAGATCGCCTTTCATCAACCAATCCGAAAATCGATCCAATCCAATTAAAATTTGCGATTTTCTTTAGGTTTTCGATTTTTCGATTTTCGGTTTATTTGGTTATCGGTTTTTCGTTTCGGTCACCGCAGTTTGAATCGGTTTGAGTCGGTTGATGAACACCCCTAGGCATAATGGGCCTTAAGGTCATCTACACAAATCAACCCAAGTCCATTTATGAGGCTTTTTGATCATTGTACCCCTTAATTAATAAAAATTTACCATCTTGCCCCATTTAAAAGTTATTCAAAAAATTTGACATTTTCTCCAAACATAACACCAATCTGATCTTATTTGACTGTTGATCTCATAGTGACCCGAGTACTGACCCATATACCCGGGTATATTTCACGGATTAAAGGTCTTCATATGTACTTTGAGTTTATACCTGAGTATAGACCCATATATCCGGGTATTTAGTTAAATACCCGGGCACATATCCATATACTCAGGTATTCATTGGCCAGAAACCCCAATATCATTGAGTTTTGGCCTTATTTATCATTTATATGTTTTCTACTCCCAAATCTCTCTCATTTCTCATCTCTATTATGAGCCATTGAGATTGTATTTTATGCCACTATCACAAAAGGCTTTATCTTATGAAATCATTGGCAGTACACCTACATATTCTAATTTTTTTTTTCTCAAAAATCTGAACCAAACCCAAACCCTAGATCCAATTTTATGTCAAAGACGAGTTCAAATTCAAACACCTAACTTGTAGTTATTTACCACAACAGGAGGCAATTTGAATGTCCCAATGGTGTTCGATTTGAAGGAAAAATAAAAATAATGAAAATCAAAGTGGGCACTACATACAATGAACTCATGGAGAGAATTCATCAAAGATTGGGGCTACAAGGCAGCCAATGCATTCAATGCATGACAGCCAGGTTAGAGACTGTAGTTGATATGGATACAATATACTACATTGGTAATAAAAACAAAGATGATAAAGATGTGGAGTTTGTCACAGATGCATTTGTAGAATCAAAAGTATTAAAATTTATTGAGATATATGTTGAAGTTGATGCTGGTCAGTCTTTATCTTTACCGATGCATACAAGTACTCCATGGTGTTTTGGTCAAGAAGATACAGTTGTCGGTTTATCTTCACTTGCTCCAGTGTTAAGTCTAATAACATTGGATGAGGGTGAGGAGGAGGAGGATATGGATAGCGAAGAGTGAGGAGAACCTGAGAGTGTTATTCCACAAGGTGATCCCCATGAGTGGATGAAGCCTGAGGCAGGTTGCGTTTTTAAATTAATATTAATTATTGAATTGTTAGTGGTAGGAGTAGAAGTGGTTTATTTTATATTATTTTTCATTTGGGTTCATGACCCTGGTGGTTTTGATCTATCGTCGTGCTTTTATATATATATATGGGTTTATCACACCGGTGTCAATTTTTGAAATTTGACACCAAATCTCAACACACGCCAATCAACGGTTATCATTTATTGGAATTAATAATTACTTAATGAGTGTGTAATTCTCAATAAATGATAACCATTGATTGGTGGAAATCAACGGTTGTGATTTGGTGTCAAATTTCAAAATTTGACACCGGTATCAAAGGATCTTATCCCATATATATATATATATTTATTCTATAAGGAATACAAAAATAAAGCATATTTATTTGTTCCCTAGATACAGAAGCTGCATGATGTTTTGTGTCTGCAATATATTCTTAACAGCCCATGCCTTAATTGCTTATTTTTCCTCTTAAATGGTATTTTGACTGATGAATATATTTTCTCTCATAATGGGAAATTTTGATAAAGAATTATCACTACTCATAATTTTAGACTATTTATACAAAAAAGTAACAACAATAGAGCAAGATTAGGGTTATGTTTGTATTGGATTATAGGCTTCTGTGAATCAGAAGGCCAAACGATGTTACCAGCTAACGGGAGGAAGTGTTGGAGGATAAGGGCGAGTGAGGTTTTAAGTTTTGGAACCACTTTTTCAAAGAAAAAAGATGGGTGTGAATGAGGAAGTGGAAGTGAATAGAAGAAGATGTGCTCAAATGGATGGTACCTGAGCCAAATGAGATAAAAGGTGAGAGGGAGAGAAAACTGGGTTGAAGATGGGGGAGTGACAAGGCATTCCTCATGGATTTTAATTGAGATATTTGGAGAACCCATGGGAAAGAAACAGAGGATATGCTTGCTTTCTTATCCATTTTTTGTGTGAACCGCTGTGTGTGGCTGTTGCTAAATACTCTCCGAGAAATGTTATAGTGACAATTTTTTCTTACAAATTTTCTTTTTTATCCTTTTAATTCTTATTAATTAAAAATAATTATTTTACTCTTATCTCGAAATTATCTGGTGTACTATACCTTAGTTTCTATATTATAGAATTTTCCTTGAGGTCTAGATTGTATTATGTGTTTGAGTAGTAGTTTGGTGGATTTTTGTTGGAAGCATTGACACTTGAAAGGATCAGAAAAATTTGTCTTGGGTGGTCGCCTAACTTATAATGTTTTCAATTACATTGCAGGTATGAAATTGTCATATAATTGGGCAAAAGAACGCAAGTTAAAAATTCACATATCAAAACATCTTCAACTTAAAGAAAGGCAAAATTGAATGGAAAAAGCTTAGGATGATAAGGAGAAAAATTATCAAGCAAAGAACTCTCATAAACCCGAGCCAAAATCGCACAAGAATCAGGTCCCAATCAGTCTCCAAATCGCATGGGTAAAGTGCCTAAATCATGGATGAAGCAATCCGAAATGAGAGGGATTTTGTTCGTGACACTAAAAAGGGTGAAACAACTGGTAGAATTTGCCAGAAAATTGAACGAAATTGAAGGGAAGGTGGGTTAGGATTTCTCCTATCAGCTAGGGGAGAAAATGAGGGAGAAGATTACATATGTTAAAGTAATATACATTATGATTCTTATAAGACCATCACAAACTGCCTTGTAACTTGGGACAGCCCCATCCACATTGAATTTCATCTAATTCGATGCCTTGTTACTTGGGACAGCCCCATCCAAATTGAATTTCATCCAATCCGAAGGAGGCCTCAACCCAGAGGCGGACTTACATGGTTGCAGTTGTCCGCACATGCGGACATAAATTTTCATATTATTATTATTATTATTATTATTATTTGAATGGAAATCATATTTCAAGAAAGTAATTTTCAAATTTCATTGGTTCAAATTTAACATCAGTCACCCTTCAACAACTTTTGTGTGACGTATACGGTCAGTGAGAAAGTTTTTATAATCTTTTTTTTTTTTTTGCAAAAGGTAAAGGTGAACTAAAGTTAAAAAAAATACCTTCTTCATTCTCATGCTTCTCCTCCCATCGTTGACAGGCCAAGCAAGGTGAGATTTAAAGGAATGATGCTTCTCCTTTTTTTTTTCCGGTCTTTCTATTCTCTCGTAGACCAAAGCCCTATATGGTTTAATTTAAAGGAATGATGCTTTACTTTTTTTTCCAAGCCATATATTTTTTTTTGGGTAGACCAAAGCCCTATATTTACGGCTGAGATTCTAAAGTCAAAACAATATTGATAATTTCCGATGCCTCAGCTTTCTCATGTTCTTTTTGTGTTGATTTTGAGTGCTAAGTTTGCTGATGCAACCATTTTGCATTTCTAAGTTCATCATTATTTTTTTCCTTTGAGAAAAAAAAACATAACAAGCCTTATTTGTGATTGGTTGAACTCATGATGATTTTATCTTTATCTTGAACTTGTGAAATAGAGTACCATAGCTCAAAATGGAGTAAATCCTATAAGGGTTGTGTGAAAAAAATTAAAACTTGAACTTGTTATGGTTTTAATATAATTTACCATTTTTAAACTGAAATCATTGCTATGTTATATGTATTAACTAGTTGTGTTATTTCATTAAGTTTATACATTCCTCATTTAAAAATTAGTTTCCATTCTGCTGGTCTACTTTACTTGGATAAACGATGAGATCATAATTATGATATTATTTATAAAAATTAGTTTCCATTCTACTAGTCTATTTTCAAGAATTTGAGTATCAGTTCTATGTTGATTCTGTAATTGATTTATGTTTCACTGTAATATAGGATAAATTGGATCATGATGTTGAACATTGAGATTTTAGAGCACAAACAATTGTGGGTTCGTAGTAATTCAACAAGTCTCAATGAAAGGTAACTTTCTATATTTATTTATTTGTTATAACATAATGAGTATAATTGATTTAAGTAAAAATTATGATTTCTCAGGGATGCAATCTTATCTCAAACGGCTAAAACCCACAAATACAGAACCCGAATCTCAAAGTGCACAAGTTTCAAATTGTATTTCAGTTCCAATTGTCCAAGAATCCTATCAACCTCAGAGACAAAATGTGAATATAGAAAATCTTGAAGAGGATCCGGGAAAAAGACCTTCAATTTATTCAATGACATCAAATCCTATAGAGAGAGAGGATATTCAGAGAGCTTATTTGCTCAAGGGGCCATCTCAACCAATTCTTAAACCATTCCCTTAAGTGGAAATGTATGGAAAAATGCGGAGATTCAATCCTAAGTGGTATGAAGAATTTGGTTCTTAGTTGGAGTGTAGTGTATCAATACACGCTTGTTTTTGCTTGTATTGTTATCTATTTGATATGGAGGTTGGAGGTAGTGGTTCGAAGCAGGAAGCATTTGTTGGTGTGGGGTTCAAAAATTGGCAGAAGAAGGATAGAATCAAAGTTCATGTTGGAGATCATAGGAGTATTCACAATAAATGTTATCAAGCTTGTCAAGATTTGATGAAGCAAAAGCAACATATTGATATTGCCTTTTAAAATATTTCTGAACAACAAAGAATTGATTATCGTATTCGGCTGAAAGCTTCTTTAGATTGTGCTAGATACCTACTACAAAATGGCCAGCCTTTTCGGGGACATGATGAATCTGAAAGTTCAAATCAACAAGGTTTATTTCTTGAGACTCTAAAGTTTTATACTAAGCCAAATAAAGAGATGATTCATGTGATCTTGCAAAATTCCCCCGATAATCACAAATTGACTTCACCAAAAATCCAGAAAGATCTTGCTCAAGCTTCTGCTGATTTGACTATTAAAGCAATAATTAGTGATCTCGGCAATGATTACTTTTCCTTGCTAGTTGATGAAGCTCGTGATGTTGCAACTAAAGAACAAATGGCAATTGTACTTCGGTATGTAAACAAAAAAGGGTCCATTGTTGAATGTTTTATTGGCATAATTCATGTTTCAGATACTACTGCACAATCACTGAAAGCAGCGATTGATGGGCTATTTTCTAAACTTGGTTTAAGTTTGTCTAAATGTCGCGGTCAAGGCTATGATGGTGCTAGTAATATGCGGGGTGAATTCAAAGGGCTTAAGAGTTTGATTTTGGCAGACAACGAATCTGCATTCTACATTCATTGTTTTGCTCATCAGTTACAATTGGCATTTGTGAAGGTTGCAAAACATCACAAAAAGATTCAAGAATTTTTTGACATGCTTAAAAAGATGGCTACCGTTGTGGGGGGTTCATGCAAGCAGAAGGAAATTCTTCAAATGAATCAATACAACAAATGGTTGAAAGAATTGCTCGTGGTGAAATACCAACTGGAAAAGGTTTAAATCAAGAGACAACCTTAAAGCGACCTAGAGACACTCGTTGGGGTTCCCATTTTGGTACAGTTACAAGTGTTATCTCATTATTTTCTCCAATAATTTCGTTGATGACAATTATTGAAGACGAGCCTAAGAATGATGCTGCAAGAACTGATGCAGGTTGCATTTTGTATGCCATGGAGGATTTTGAGTTTGCATTCTTGTTGCATCTTATGCAACTTATCTTGGGGGTTTCTTATGAGTTGTCACAAGCACTACAAAGAAAAGATCAAGACCTTTTAAATGATATTGGTTTAGTGAGGGTAGTCAAGTCTCGCTTACAAGATGTGAGTGATAATGGTTTTGATGAATTGCTTCAAGAAACGAGCATTTTTGCAAATAAATATGATATTGACATTCCAAATATGGAGGATGTTTATTGTCCTAAAGGGAGATCAAGACGGAGATTGGAATCATTCACATTCTTGCACTACTTTAAGGTGGAGTTATTTAATAGAGTGATAGATACTCAGGTTCAAGAGTTGGGTGATCGATTTGATAATGTCAATACCAAGTTGCTTGAGTGTTTGATTTGTCTTGATCCTCGTGATTCATTTGCTAATTTTAACAAAGAAAAGTTGATTGAGTTTGCTAGATTTTATCCTATGGAGTTTAATGAGCTTTCAGATATTCCTTTTCTTTCTTCAAGTCTCAATAATTTTATTGTTGACGTAAGAGCTGATTCTGATTTTGAAAATTTGAAAATAATTTCTGACCTTGCTTTGAAGATGGTTGAGAAGAGAAATGATATTGTTTATCCATTGGTCAATTTGTCGATAAAGTTGGCACTCATTCTACCGATAGCAACTGCTAGTGTTGAGCGAGTATTTTCTGCAATGACTTTTGTTAAGGATAAGCAGCACAATCGGATAAGTGATGATTGGTTTAACGCATGCATGCTAACTTATGTTGAACGTGATATATTTGATAAGATAGATGATGAAGATATAATGCAATATTTTCAAAAAATAAAAAATCGAAGAATGATTTTGTAATCTTTCTATATGCCATAGGTTAGTTGACTCTTGATTACTATTTTTTATGTTAAGTTAAAGTTTTATTTTCTCTTCTTGTTGATATATAATGAGTCTTGTCCTACTTTCTGTGTGACCTTTTTTTTTATTTGGGGTTTGCTTTCAGCTTTTGTGCCTTATTCTGGCTTAAAAAGAGATGATTGATGTCGGGTTTGACATTCTCAAGTGAGTTAATCTCTAGATGAGGAACTTCGCTGTGATTTTGCTTGCCTTCTATACAAGTAGTGTTGACTTTTTTATTAACCATTATCAATAGAACGATGATGTATGCTTGTACTGGAGTATATTCTCATATTTGTTTTGGAGGATTGGTAAGATTTTTTTTTTTGAAGGGAGGGAGGGGTAAATGATTTGTCAAACTATTGTCTGTAGCTTGTTATAGAAGCACCTAGATTCTGAGCGGGTTCATAACCTTGTATATAAAGATTGATTTAAACTTTATTTACAAAAAAATCTTTTCAGAGGCGTTGCCCCCGAAACCCCTACCACTAATTGTACGGATATAAACATAACTTCTTGGATCCGCCACTACCTCAACCAATGGGTCAAAATTATGATTCAACTAAAGCGGGGGATTATTCTCTGGCTAATTTGACAAGTCAATCAGGTGCCTTTCCCATATCTCTAGAAGGTTTTGATCAAAAGATAGACTACAGTTTTCTTCGGGCTCAACCCCAGCAAATCTGTTGCAACCAATGGGTCACAATAGTTTAACTCCCTGTTTTTATTGGGTCGTTAAGAGTGGGGTGTGCCCCATTATACGCCAACAAATCTTTTTTACGTGTCTCTTCCATTTTGTGGAGATATTTAACTAATTAAAAATAAATAAATAATAATAACAACTTACCAGCGGCTTATCAAATGGTTAAAACTAAGCAATGGAAACTGCTTAGGCGTTTGATTATTGTCTTTAAAAATAGTTTTTTAGTTTTCAAAATAAAAAAACTTTCTAAAAAAAAATTTAAAAATTATAACTGTTTTTTTATTTTTAGAATCAAATTTAGAGAATATTATAAAATCTAAAACAAGACAGTTCTAAAAAAAAAAAAAAAAACAAAACACAAAGAGACCTTATATTTAGTCTTACCTTTAATCTGCACTCATCAATCGTCGTACAAACAGAGTTGGGCGAATCATTAAACCTTCCTATGAATGTCAAGTTTCTAAAGGCCAAGATCAGTACTAAGGGCTTGTTTGGATATTATTTTTCCTCCAAAAATTGCTTTTTTTTTCTTGAAAAAAATCACTTCTCATTTTTAATGTGTTTGGATGTTGTTTTTTTTAAAAAAAACAGAAGTCACAAAAAAAAAACAAAAATTTATTTTTTCTCAGAAGCTAAAATTTTCAACTTCTAAAAAAAAAACAGTCAAAAGTTCAAATTTTTTTTAAAAACTAAATCTTTTTATAAAAATATAAATAGTTTAAACATTTATAAAAAAAGAATTTCTAAATTAAGAAAGAAATAAAAATTACTTTTTGAAAAAGCTAAACAAATAAAAATATTAGGAGAAAGACAGCTGTAAACGTGTAGTCTCCATTCAAGGAGAATAATACTTATCCCGATGACTTTGTCACGCATTTGGAAGGTTCATATGAGGGAATGTAAGCTGAATGCTTTTTTATAGAAAGAAGTTGGGTTTTATTACTCTTCAGTTACAGATAAAATATTGTTTCCTACAATTACTCTTAAGTTGGGTTTCATGCATTGGTTTTGCACAAAAACAAAAGAAAGCTAGAGAAATTAAAATCAAAAGTAACGACGTAGTTAATTGTAGGAGACAATATTTTATCTGTAATTGAAGAGTAATAAAACCCAAAAAAGTTATTATACAGTAAGTCTGTTTTTTAAATTAACAAATGAAATTTGGGATTGTATCAACTTATACCGGTGTAAGAATAATACATCTTACATTAAATCTTGACCATTGATTTCCGTGCATCTAATGGTTGAGATTTATTGGGAATTAAAAATTAATCAATGAGTGAGACCTAATAAATCTCAACCATTAGATGCAGAGAATCAAAGATCAAAATTTAGTATAAGATTTATTATTCTTACACCAGTTTAAGATGATCGTGCCCCATGAAACTTATATTTATTCTTGAATTTTTATGGATTGAGAACCAAATACATTTTAATTCATATTTAAAACAAACTCGGCCTAAATTGTAGAATGTGTCCCTATATGACATAACGAAAAAACTCAATATATAAATAAAGGCAGAAATATTTATGTTTTGCTGCAGAAAATATTTTTCTGTCACACTCATATAAATGTGAGTGAATTCTATTTTAAAAAGAAGAGAGAGAAAATATGAGTGAGATCCTTTACTTCTATGTGAGCGTGGCACAAAAATATTTTTTTGCATAAAAATAGAACTTTTTTCATAATTAAAACAGAAATATTAAATTCATAAATAAAAAAACCCTAAAAAGTAGTTTTTAGAGCCCGTTTCACACAATTTTTTGAAGTTAAAAATTTAAATTTTTTTTTGGTAAACAAGTTAAAAATTACTTTAATACTAAAGTTAAAAAAAAATTAAAAAATAAAGTTAAACGTTATTTGGTGAGATTAAATAATGTTATTAGGATAAATTATTAGGGTAAGAATAGAATTTATAAATATAAATTTAGAATAAGGTTAAAATTATAAAATAAATATAAGGATTACAAAAAGCTCACATAGATCTTAAAAGGAGGAGCTTTTAGCTTTTTCTTTTATTATAAAAGAAGGTCTTTTTATAATAAGAACTTTTATACAATTATATTTGGTTAACCTTCTACTTTTAAAGAAAAGAGAAATTAAAAAAAAAGACATATATATTAAAAAAAATTGAACTTTCACAAATACCACTTAAATTTTAAAAAAAATCTATAGACGAGGCATATACATTTGTTACAGTAATATACATTATTATTCAATTATCAAACATAATTAGCTACTTAATCATAAATTTACTAATTATTTATTCAACCAATTTATAATAATTATTCATCTAATCGCACCAATTACCGGGCGGACCTAGGGGGTGCTAGGGTAGGCGCCCCCAAATTTGAAGAATTTTTTTTGGTATATAGAAGAAATTTTTTAACATAAGTATAATGCAAGAAATCTCCATTTTTCTCTCCATTAATGTGAAGTAGTTTTCTCCCACCGCAGAGAGTTTATAGAGCTTCTTTATATTCTCAGGTCTTATATCTATTAAAATCCCTCTAACTCTGATTGCATTTTTTCTCCCTCCAAGAAAGTTAACGAAATGAACAAAATAAAAAAAGAAGTGCAGTACCATAATTGGCACTTTCTTGTCTTTTTTTTGCTTTAACAAAAATAGGTTTATTTAAGATTACATTACAGTGTTGGGAGTGTGTTGGGAGTATTAATGTCCACTAATTGAGCTACGTGGTTTCTTTTAGTTCAAATTCGTTTAGCTACGTGGTGGTGCTTGTTTGTTGGCACAGACCTGGTGATAACAATTAACATATGGAATTAGCATTAAATTATGGGCAAAGATCTATTTACAATTTTTTTTTACAAATGCATTAAGTATGACCAGTCATACACTCTTGATTAAAGTATGACGGTCAGACACAATGTAGTTTATAAAAGTTTCTAAACAAGAAGTTTGTACATATAACTTCCCTTTAAATTATAGTTTAAACCTCGACTTGAAACTTACCGTTTCAACTTTTATTATGCTCAGATGTTACACAAATCTTCTCATCCCATGAATAAAAATAAGAAGTCCGAGAGTCTTATGAAAGAATGAACCTTATTCTTTCAATTCCTCTCCTTTTCTGATGATTCATGACAGAAAGGGAAATGAGGGGTATAATGGTTTTGGTGATTGTGCTTCTTCACAATCTGTCTCTTCTGATTTATCTTTGGCTTTTTTTTTTCTTGTTGGGCTAACAGTGAGTAAATAGAAAAAGAGATTAAGAGATTAGAGAGGTTTGCTTTGAATTATCTATTTAGATTATAGTAATTAGTACATATTTTTTGTGAAATCTAAACTTTTGCTCTCTTCTCTTTTTCTTTGTTTTCTTTGCATATAAAATGTTCATTTTAGGGGTTGAGAAGGTGTAGTTTTTCAAATTGATAGTAAATTTTATTGTCACATCTTTCACGTCTCTCTCCTTCTTTCTCTCTATAACAAGTTAAAAGAGGGTATTTATTTTATATTCTCTGGATTGGTGTTTTGACCTCCCACATTGTAACGCCTGGCAACTTGCAAGAATTAACGACTGTCCCCACACACTAACACGAGACTTTTCAGCGTGCTTTGTCCTCACTCGCACACTTCCCGGGAAAACTTCCCAGGAGGTCACCCATCCCAGAATTGCTCCAAGTCAAGCACGCTTAACTGTGGAGTTCTTCCGATCCGGGCTACCGAAAAGTAGATGCATCTTGTTAGTATAGGTAGTACCAATTAATTCTTATAAGCCATTCCCAACTGTACTGTCCCATACCAGCACAGTCTCTGGAATCCCTCTCTTTCCGGTGTTATTCGATTCATTCATGTACCCCGTCGCTGGAAGCCTGCCAGGAGCCGCTCCTTGTCCGTGCCCTTGCGCACCGGCGATCACTCCCCGCCCTCATCAGCGCCCGGGATGTTACACACATATTGTGGTTGAAGAGAGGAACAAATATTTAATTTTTCGTATTTTATCCTCTTATTTAATTTTTAGCCCCCACAGCAAAAATTCCTGAGTCTGCCACTCACCAATTACCTCTTTATGCTATATTACTACCATGTTCATATAATCACCCAGTATTATGTATTTGATTACCAAAACCATGGAATTGAGTAAAATGTTAACAACAGAAGATGGTGTACTCAACAGTACATTGACAGTTTGCTCTACGATGGAATTATCATCAGGTGCAGTTGAAAATAAACTGCACAAGTTATAATTTTTAAATTAAAGGGTTCTAAAAAAAATTAAACTTGTATATTTAATTTCTCTTATGCCATAGACATAATAACCGGTGAAATCAGTGGTGGACCAAACAATTTTATTTATATCTGAACATTTAGGAATGGATTCGGTGGC
The DNA here is from genome assembly GCA_032173675.1 of Gastrolobium villosum. Taxonomy (NCBI): domain Eukaryota; kingdom Viridiplantae; phylum Streptophyta; class Magnoliopsida; order Fabales; family Fabaceae; genus Gastrolobium; species Gastrolobium villosum. The sequence continues at coordinate 111,773 of JAVKPL010004218.1, forward strand.
AATATCCTCAAATTTTAATTTTTTTAAATAAAATTTTAAATGTATTAAAAAATAAACAAATATAAAAAAAAAACTTGAACTTATTACAAAAAAAATAAAATACTTTTTGGGTCCTCAACAAAACACACGGAACCCAATTTCTTAAAAAAAAATTGACTCGTAATCTCTAAATTTCAAAATAGATTTATGTTAGTCTTTCTGAGGGACTAATGTAGGTCTTCTTTGAATTTTAGAGGAAACACAATTTCGATTAACGGGTCTATTTTGGAATTTAGAGGGACTCAGAGTCGACTTTTTTTGTTCTAAGAGATTAAATTGGATTCTATAATTTTAATTTTTGTTGAGGACTTAATATATATTTTTTTTAAAAAAAAATTATGTGGGCACTTGCACCTAAATAAATCCGCCGATGGATGAAACCATCACTTGTTAAGAAAAAGATAAAAAAAAAAAGACAGTAAGAATTTCAATATCTCACAATATAAGAAAGCTATCTCCTAATGCAATGATTTGCTATTTAATATTGTAGATAACCCCATTCCGCTATGACATAATGTTGGAAACTTGCTGCAGAAATTCCACGTGAAACGATGCACTCCCAAAAGTTATAGTAACATATTCGTTTTCAAACCAGGTGGCTTGCCGTTGTATGGCACTACTAAAAAGCCAACTAAGGCACTTGTAGCTTGTAGGTATAGAATAGTAAATAAGCACTTCAATTTCAACTTTTTAGCCAGAAGCAGGTTTCATGCAACTTAAGTATATAGCTTCAAAAATCCAAACTCGCTACGTCTCCCAATTAATGTCAACCTAAGTTCTCAAGTTCTAACAACTAAAGTTGCCGAGAAGAAACAGCAGAATAGGCAATTGGAGACACCCCTAGGAAAACATCAATTTATTAAAATGGGAATTAGACTGGTAATGAAAAAGTCCAAGTTTTTTTTGTCATTCCCAGGTTATGTACTTTATTATAAGGGATGAAGGAAGATCATTTAAAAGGATACAAATTATATCTTTTTAAATGATTTACGTAAAATACGACCGGTCATAATTTGTTAATGGGAATTAGATTGTAAATTTGTAATGAAAAAGTCCAAGTTTTTTTTGTCATTCCCGATATTATAAGGGATGAAGGAAGATCATTTAAAAGGATATAAATTGTGTCTTTTTAAATGATTTACGTAAAGCATGACCGGTCATATTTTGTGTAAATCTGAAAAACTGTTTTTTTTCTCTCTCAAAACAGCTTTTCAGAATTCGGTGAAGTATGCCCTGTCATACTTTGTGTAAATCAGTAAAAGGACACAAATTGTATCCTTTTGAACGACACACTAAACCCTTATTATAAATAGGATACGGATCCCAATGAGCGTTTATAGCTATCAAGAGTAGAGACTTCAAGATATTGCTAGTACTTACAAAGCTCCTAAACCAAATTTTCTATAATACAATTTTAATTGTTGTTGCTGGAAATGGCATCTGAAGCAAATCGAAACAGTGAAGGCATAGTTGCTGCCTGTGTCACCAAAGTAATGGACGTGATGTTGCAGCTGAAGAAACTGGGAGAAGAAGATCCCAGAAGGGTCATTCATTCTTTTAAAGTAGCACTTGCCATCACTTTAGTTTCTGCATTTTACTATTTTAAGCCTCTTTACGATGGTTTTGGTTCCTCTGCAATGTGGGCAGTTTTTACTGTCATCGTTGTCTCGGAATTCTCTGTAGGCAAGTTCCTTTATTTTTCTTCTAACACAAAATTTATAATTAAACAAGAATATAGAATGTGCACTTGATTTCTTGTTAACGGGGCAATTTTATTGCGTGACACATGCAGGAGCAACGCTAGGAAAAGGTTTAAATAGAGGTTTAGCAACATTTTTGGCTGGTGCTCTCGGGCTTGGATCTTATTATATTGTCAAATCAATTTCAACAGGAGATGTAGTGGAACCGTTACTTCTTGGATTCATAATTTTTCTACTAAGTAATGTTTACTTGTCCACTTTAATTTCACTAGTAGGAAATAACTAAGCTAACCTATGAAGTACAGACACTTCAAGAACCTTGACGTATCGTGTCCGACACTTCCCGACACTCTCGGACACTCGGACACTCCAATATGCGTTATAGAAATTCAAAAAAGAGTTCAAAGTTTGCGTTACGTTGAGTTTTTAGTTTCAACTATTATATTCATTAGATTACGATTACTATTTTGTTAAAATTAATATAAATATTTGAGATATCTTATGTTTCTTTGCAAAATTTATGAATATTATAAGTTTAGAGTCATTTTTTATTAAATTATTGAATGTTAAATATAATATACACTACATAAATTAAAAATATTATTTAATATCAAAACGTGTCCTAACGTGTCGAAATCTAATATTTTTTAGAATTAACGTATCGGAGTGTCGTGTCATATTGTGTCACGTGTCCCATGTCAGTATCGGTGCTAGATAGAAAGTAACCAATGCAAATATTTGAATGATTGCAGCTGCAGGAGCAACATATATTCGATTTTTACCACGAATGAAGGCGAGATATGATTACGGGTTGCTCGTGTTTATCTTGACATTCTGTTTGGTATCTGTATCAAGTTACAGAGACAGTGAGATACTAGACATTGCACGGAAAAGGGTAACCACAATCCTCGCAGGTGGTTCAATTTCTGTGTTGGTCTGCATTTTTGTGTACCCCATATGGGCCGGTGGTGATCTTCACAATTTAGTATCAAAAAATATTGAAAAACTTGGAAACTTTTTAGAAGGTACATACCAACCAATTTCGAAGGGCCGGCTTGGCTAAAGCCTATCGCTTGCCGTTGGGTGCAGCTGCGAGGTTCGAATCAGTTCTCTCTTAGGGGGACTGCCATTCTTTTTCCAGACACTCACGAGGTGAGTATTTGAACTGGATCGGCCCTTTATACCAACCAATTTCGTAAATTTGATGGACTTTAGGAGCATTCTTTTGGAGTTATGTATCCAATAGCTCCAATTTTGTATAATTGTCGAAATTGACAATGCATGGCAAATTGCAGGTTTTGGAGAGGAGTATTTCGGAATATCAGATGGTGGAGAATCAAATAAATCGTTTATGCAAGCATATAGAAGTGTTCTTAATACAAAACAAGTTGAAGAAAACTTGGTGAGTTGAAGAAACCATAATTATGTTCTAGACTCCTAATCACAATGTCCTGCTTATTAATTCTGTAATTCATATCTTTTTTAGGCCAATTTTGCAAGGTGGGAGCCCTGCCATGGTCCATTCAGATTTCGTCATCCTTGGCAACAATATCTAAAGATTGGAAATCTATCAAGGCAGTGTGCTTATCGTATTGATGCCCTTAATGGCTTCCTTAAATCCACTAAGGTACTTTTTCGAGATATATAAAAATCTTTAATGTAGTCCTTAATGGGTTGAATTCAGACATCGAAGTGCACTGCCCCTGAGTCGGCCCTTTATATAAAAATCTTTAGTTAATAATTAATTAAGTTTTGTGGATTTTTTTGACATTACAGCCTCTGTGTGGGTTCGTGCACTGTCCACATTTAATTAATAATTAAACAGGCTCTCGTAAGATGAACATATAAGAGATATATAAAAATCATTAAAATAGTCTCACCCAAATTCTTAAATTTTTGGATTGAAGTAGTTTTCACATTACTAATTGGACTCTTGTGTAACTCAGTATGTTTGGTTAAATGGCCTAATTTTCTTATGTTTAACTCACAGACACCATCAGAAATCAGAAGCAAAATACAAGAGCCATGCATCAAGATGACCACGGAAACAGGAAAGGCTTTAGAGGAATTAGGTTTGGCAATTCAAAAAATGATTCCACCTTCTGCTGCAGACACCCACATTGCGAGATCTAAGATTGCTGCAATGAGCCTCAGGTCCATGACAAAAACAGGTTTGTGGAAAGACACCAATATCTTGAGGCTATTCCCGTTGTGACCGTGGCTTCTCTGCTGCTTGATGTGGTTTCTTGCACAGAGATGCTCCGAGAGTCAATACAAGAACTATCCACCATTGCAAAATTTAAGAACAAGGACAGTAAAATTGCAACAGAGCAACCAAATAGTCCTGAGGAAGCTACGCAACCACGTTGTTGTGACAACATTGGACCTCATCATGTTATTACAATCAACCAGCCTCCTACAAACTTGTCACAAAATGTCAATTCCTAACTCCTTACATTTTATGGACTTGTTTATAAAATAAGGGTTTTATGTTCATCATGTAACATAGTATAACTTCATTTTCCTACACACACATTAAAGAGGTGGGGTCCACATGTTTTTCTTTCTCTTTCATCGTTCCACTTTCTCTCTCCCTTTTGATGTGAGAGTTGGAAATAACACTTAAATTATGTAACATAACATTACTAAAACCCATAAAATAATCAATCAGTTAAGTGTAAGTTAGTAATATAAACCCAAAAATCGGCGATTCTTGTAAAAATATGATCAATTTTTACCCAAAAAACCTGTTACTTTCTTGTCTTATGTAGTGATTGTTGGGAACTCGGTTCTCAATGCGGCTAAGAAGCTTTTTTGCGGAAGTCAATCAGTAAGATCCTAGATCTAGGATCTCCTCATTCTTATCTCGGCCTGAATATCACCCAGGTCGGGTAGCGCAGCGGAAAAACGAAAATCACAAAAGGAGAGAGAACACAAACAATTTTTAACTTATAGAAAACAATATGCAATGAAGAAGTAAAAACTCATAGGATCTTGTCCAGATCAAAACGTCCATTGTGAAAATAATGGATACAAAGAATCAAAATACACTAATGTGTAACACAACCTCTCCAATGATGTTAATCAAACTACGCTAGAGATGTTTCACTCAAACCTCTCTAGAAATCTCTCAAATGCAAAGCACAAACCTTTGCTCACACATCTTTCAAATTATTTTCTCTCAAATTCTCTGATCTCTCTACTAACCTAGCCTCCACCCAAACTAATATATATATATATATATATATATATATATATATATATATATATATATATAGAAAGAGAGAGGAGGTGAGGTCTAGGGTTAGGATTTTTAGGAAATCCTCTCAAATGAACTTGGCTTAGTATTGAAGAAGGAAGCCCAATAGTAATTCTTTCTTAAGCCGTCTCACGGTTTGGAAGAGAATTATGTAAAACAATTACACGAATATTTTAGTTCATTCTCATCAATACCTCTTCACTAAATAACAACAGTTGGAATTTCAAAATTAATCTGTTGAACAGTGTCCTCAATCAAGCAGTTTGTGTGTCATTTTTTCTTTCCAAACAAAACATTTATGTACATATTAAAAAAGGGTTTGATTTTTTCATGTTACATGAGAATTCAATTATCATGTTGTGATTCAATTAGCGGTGGGTCCCACATTTATTAAAATATAAAAAAGAAAATAAAAGCTTTGCACATAAATCAAAGGGTCAGAAACATGAGAATTGAATTCCCATGTAATATGAGAAAATGTTTTTCCTATTAAAAAGGGCTTTCGGTTTCTTCTTTTACAAGAAAACTCTAAATTTTCTGTAGAGAGAAACAAGTGTGGTTACATAACTTTTTTTTTTACAACTATTCTCATTTTACGTGAGATATATTTTCTCTCTTACACACCCTTCGATGATTGTGCCATTTTCTTTTCTTTTCTTTTCTTTTTTTTTTAAGTGGTGGAGCTCACAAATTTATCTCTATGACATGAGATAACTCTCTCCTTTAACATGAGATTAATAAAATCTTTTTTTAAAAAAAAAAAACATGGCACATTTTTTCGGGGAGTCAGCAATAGGAGAAATCACTTCTTCTGATGAGAGAAGTGATTTTCGCATTAAAAAATGGGGAATATTACTCTCATTTAACATGAGAGTGGTTCTCTGATGTTATAGAGAGAAATCAGGTGGGGTCCGTCATTAAAGGATAAAAAAGAAAAAATAAAAAGAGTGGGTGGGATTTTCTATGTGAGATAACATTGTAGATACAAGGTATGTTTTGATGATAACAAAGTGGCAACAACAAAAAGAGAAGTGCATTGATCAATAGCGAAAAGCATCAATCATATGTGGATTTTGAACATGTATGATGTAGCCACACAAGAAGAGTGATGTTATATCAAAGTGGCAAGATCATTGGATCAAGAGCAACACCAAGATCAAAGACAACTAACCATGGACAACATCTGAGAGAAGCACAATATCATAACCATGGTGAAAAATGATCAAAACCAACAAAGTGTCAAACATTGTCATATCCAACAAGTCAAAGCATCAAGTTCAAGAAAAGATCCAAGACACAAGACATAAAGCTAAGTCTAAAATCATATTTGGAATATATCTTTAGGACTTAGAATATATGTGAGGGTATATGGTAGATTACATTGCATGAGCTCAAAGTTTTTATCAAAGTAAACATGTTTTTCAAATTGCATAATCAAGATGTTTTTCAAACATGTTTTTGAAATCCATGGAAAAGATCGTTGACATATTTTATAAATTCAAAACATATTTATCAAGTCAAGATCTTTCACAAAAAGTGGTTGGAAGCAAGGTAGAACACATTTGAACTTAGAATTTATTGCTTAAATTCGCTGCTGCCTTCCATGCAATTTTTCGTATCCAATATGATGGATTTGGATTTTGTGTTCTTCATAAAAGTTGTAGATCTCTCTTTTATCTTTCCAACGAGACCAAGATCACATTAATCTGACAAGTATAACTCAAATTATAGCCAAAATACGAAACAATGTTCTTGCTGTCAAGTTGTGAATCAATCAACGGCTATAAAATGGCTAATTTTTCAAATGAGATTTCAACGGCTATAAAACGGCTAGTTTTTCAAATGAGATCCCAACGGCTATAACGGCTAGTTTTCTAACGGCTAGTTTTCCAACGGCTAGTTTTTAGAAACACTATATATGCATTCCCAATGACTCAAAAACATAAGAGCATTACTTCTACACACATTAAGCATACTTTGAGAGCTTCTACACTATCACTTGCATATTCTTTCATATATTTCAAAGATCAAATATATTTGAGCTCATATCTTGAAAATCCATATACCCATAGTGCTTCAAGTTGTATATCTACACTTTGAGAGTGTATATTCATTTCCAAATATTTCTCTTCTTATATTCTTGAGTTGAAAGGGTTGTGAGACTCATTGTTTGAAAGGTCACCAAATTCCTAAGTAAATTTGGAGTGTAAAATTGTAAGGCATCAAGAGCCCGAAGTCTTGAAAGGTATCCAAGAACCCGAAGTCTTGGAAGATTGTAAAGGTTCGTCAAGCACCCGTGAAGCTTGACCATTAGTGAAAGAGTTGATCGAGCGGCTTCAGTCTGGACGTAGGTCACAAGTGGTGGTGACCGAACCAGGATATATAGTGTTTGCAATTCTCTAAACTCTAAATTCTTTATTTCTAGCACTTTAATTGTTTCTTTGATATCTTAAAATTTCTTATTCACACACATCTTGTATGTGCTTCTATCTCTCACTTTCTTATCACACATAGCATTTTGTGCTTTTCTTCTCTCTTTTTCTTTCTATTCTTTTCTAATTCCTAATCCCACTTACACACATATCAAACTACAACATATACCTATATATAGACTTCACCAAGCGATTTTTTCTTCTATATAATATAATATTCTAAATTTTTGCTACAAGTCTACAACTTTCTATAATTGTGATACATTATATGTTATGGATTCTGTTTAAAGGAATGCATTGATTAACTTTTCATATGTCAAAGTGTGCTTGAAATGATTATTTAAAAACTATTTTTTTTTGCATTTCAAGGGGGCTTTGGATCCGCCACTGTGTGCTAGTATAAGTTCTATAATTGTGATACATTATATGTTATGGATTGTTTGAATGCATTGATTAGCTTTTCATATGTCAAAGTGTGCTTGAAATGATTATCTAAAAACTGGAAGCCACATACTCAATTCCTGGAAGCCACAAACATGAGATAACTATCTCATGTAAAATGAGAGTAGTATTTCCCTTAAAAAATATACAAGGGTGAGATTTGATTTTCTGATGTTGCATGAGAATTCAACTCTCATGACGTGACTCAACTAGTGGTGGGTCCCACACTTATTAAAAAAAGAAAAGAAAAGTTTTGCACGCAAATCGAAGAGTCACAACATGAGAATTGAATTCTCATGGAACATGAGAAAATGTTTTCCCTACAAGGATTTATATGAATTATGAGTTTTATAAGAGTTATGTTGTAGGAAAAGTGATTATGTTATGTTATAGAGATTTGTTTTGCGTGCCGAAGTTTCTTTTTTGCTGCGGGCCCCATAAAATGTTGTATGTGTAGGAAATTTTTTGTGATCATGTTAAATGATAGATGATAAACCCATAAATTATTATTTGGAGAATATTATTTATGGAAAACTACAGATAAAATTATTTCTAGTGAACCTATGTTTTTTATCAAATATGTCCACGTAATTTGCTTCAGAATCATCTATGCCCCTATGTTTTTTATTACATATACCGTTGTGATTTGTAAAAAGGTATGTTTTTTATCACATATAGCCTTATGATTTTTTTACTTTTTACAAACCAATTATGTGATATAAAAAAAAGATTTTATTAATGTTATGTTACATTATTTAAGTTTTGTGTTCAACTCTCACATCAGAAGCGGGAGAGAGTAAGTGAAATGATGAAAGAGAAAGAAAAAGTGGACCCACCTCTTTAATGTGGGTAGAAAAATGAAATTATATTATATTACATGATAAAAATTATAGAAATATAGGTGATTTTGAAGCAAATCACTATCATATGGATGTACTATTTTATTTTATTTTTTTAAGAAAGTGGCTAACAAAATTTGATTTCAGAACTCGTCGATGGAGCTGTTGCCGTCTGTATTTTCTACCGTGTTCAGGACGTCGAAAATAAGAACGATTTTTGTCCAACTATCAATGGAATTTGCCTTCTCTTAACCTTTCATTTTTAGTTTCATATCACTTCAACGTTTCCATCTCAAATTCCTCACCTTTACGACGCAATATTCATTTTCATCCCAAACCTTGTTTCTTGACAGTCACCCTCATTCGAATTTCTCACACTCTGATTTTAGTAAACCTAACTCACATTTCAGTGACTCACTTAACCCACGATTGGAGGTTCCCTAACTCCATTTAAATGAGACAAACACAACTAACGTCTTTTACACACGATTTATAACCCTAACTCCATTTTCCATCACTATTTGAGCCGCTTGTGGGTGACTCTGGTGATTGGAATCGTGGTTGTGCAATTTTTCAAGGAGAATTCTACGTTGAATTGGTTGGTGGTGCGTTGTGTACTGGCAGGTACTCCTTTTGACCTTGTTCTACTCTTTTTTCTTTTTTCTTTTTCGATTGGAACATATTGGTAAGAAATTGGGGCAAGGGTTTGATACGGGCATTGGCTGGTATAATTAGGTAGCTGGAATTTGTTCTTGAGAACATAGACATGTGATTTCACTCTCTTAACTTTAAATGTTATTATTGTGCCAAAAGCTCTGCCACACCTCCATCTTCTGTTCCACATCCTTTGTGAGTGCCTCATACATTGAAGTTGCAATGCTTCGTGCTGCATCTCTTGCCTCTTGAAGTCTATCATTCAACAAATAGGTACAGAGTAAAATGGGTCTTTACTCTGAGAAAATTAGAAAAGATTTTTAGTATGTATGATAAAGTTGCGTCATAGAAATTATCTTAAAGTTGACAGCATAGAGAACACAAGCCAAAACAAGAATGTAGAGAGGGTTGGTTATTAAAGGTACACTTCATAAGTTGAAACTAGGATGACAACATGGGAAGAGTTTAGTTAGGTTAATAAGTCAATTAGAAGAGTAAAAGCACTTGCTAGAGTAATTCTTATGGAGAATGGCTAAACCACTATCCATGTGCTTATCACTCGAGTACTTGAGGCAAGTCCAAATTGTCTGTTCTTCTTATTATTGATTGTGATAATCTTTTAAATAATGTAAAGAAATACCAATGCCAGTAAGAGTTAGTGTAATTATGTTTAAGTTATGATCCTGTATGCAGTTCTTTTGTTTTAACAATATTGCAAATTTCTATTTTTTTTCATCTAATTTTGTTACTTATTTTTTGCTCTATTTTTTCTTTGAAATGCAAATAGGATCAAAAGAACTGTTATTTTGAACTCAAATTAGTAGCAAAAATGGAAGAAGATGATGATTATGTGGAGTATGTTCCTGTGGCCAAGCGTCGGGCCATGGAAGCTCAGAAGATTCTCCAACGCAAAGGGAAGGCCTCTACTGCCACTGATGATGATTTGGAGAAACTAACAGTGGCTGAAACCAAGCCCAGTCTTCTGGTCAAGGCATCACAGTTGAAACGAGAACAACCTGAGATCAGTGTGACAGAGCAGATTGTTCAACAGGAGAAGGAAATGATTGAGAACTTGTCAGATAGGAAAACCCTTATGTCTGTTCGTGAATTAGCTAAGGGGATCACTTATACTGAACCTTTGCTGACAGGGTGGAAGCCACCTTTGCATGTGAGAAGGATGTCTAAGAAGGAATGTGATTTGATTCGAAAGCAGTGGCATATAATAGTTGATGGTGAAGATATCCCACCCCCGATTAAAAATTTTAAGGATATGAGGTTTCCGGAGTCAGTTTTGAAGAAGTTGAAAGCTAAGGGGATTGTGCAACCAACACCCATTCAGGTGCAAGGCCTTCCTGTTATCTTATCTGGGCGGGATATGATTGGGATTGCTTTCACGGGCTCTGGAAAAACTCTGGTCTTTGTCCTGCCAATGATCATGGTAGCAATGCAGGAGGAAATTATGATGCCTATTGTTCCTGGAGAAGGTCCATTTGGTTTGATTATTTGTCCATCAAGAGAACTGGCTAGGCAGACTTATGAAGTGGTTGAACAATTCTTGATACCTTTGAAGGAAGCTGGATATCCAGAGCTCAGGCCTTTGCTTTGTATTGGTGGAGTGGATATGAGATCACAGCTTGAGATTGTGAAGAAGGGTGTTCATATCGTTGTCGCCACTCCTGGGAGGTTGAAGGACATGTTGGCCAAGAAGAAAATGAATCTTAATAACTGCAGGTATTTAACATTAGATGAGGCTGATCGATTGGTAGATTTGGGATTTGAAGATGACATAAGAGAAGTTTTTGATCACTTCAAAGCTCAAAGGCAGACTCTTTTATTTTCTGCCACTATGCCAACCAAAATTCAAAACTTTGCTAGAAGCGCTTTGGTGAAACCTATTATGGTCAATGTGGGACGGGCAGGGGCAGCAAATCTTGATGTAATCCAGGAGGTAGAGTATGTTAAGCAAGAGGCAAAAATAGTTTATCTCCTTGAATGCCTACAAAAAACCCCACCTCCCGTTCTAATATTCTGTGAGAACAAGGCTGACGTTGATGACATACATGAATATCTTCTCTTGAAAGGAGTGGAAGCCGTGGCTGTTCATGGAGGCAAGGATCAGGAAGAGAGAGAGTATGCCATTTCGGCTTTTAAGGCTGGAAAGAAAGATGTGTTGGTTGCAACTGATGTTGCATCCAAAGGTTTGGATTTTCCTGATATTCAGCATGTCGTTAACTATGACATGCCAGCTGAAATTGAAAATTATGTGCATAGGATTGGACGGACTGGAAGATGTGGCAAGACTGGTATAGCAACAACATTTATAAACAAGAATCAAAGTGAGACAACATTGCTTGATTTGAAACACCTCTTGCAAGAAGCAAAACAAAGGATTCCCCCAGTTTTGGCCGAGCTGAATGATCCAATGGAAGATAATGAGGATATCACAGACATAAGTGGAGTCAAGGGATGTGCATATTGTGGTGGCCTTGGTCATCGTATCCGTGATTGTCCCAAATTAGAACATCAGAAGAGCATGGCAATCGCAAATAATAGAAAGGATTATTTTGGATCTGGAGGTTACAGAGGCGAAATTTGAAAGGCGCCGATCCCTTGTGTTCCAATTTTTTTTGAACTCTACTGGATTATGTATTATATTTGCATTTTTTATATGTTGTTGCTTAGAATATAATGAATTTCATTGCATTTGTACTGGTGCTTTTCATATGGTTGAATCGTAGTGTAGAATATGTGTTGACTGAATTGTGGATTGATTTTCGTTTGTTTATGCAGTCTAGGATGCCTTATGTTCTGGTGATTTTTTTGCTAGAATGTTCATGTTACGATCTTGTTATGGGGACATTGTCACTTTGCAATAATAGTAAATTCAATTTTTTTTATTAAAAAACCGTCTCTCTCACCCAAAACCTCAAACTGTTTTAAGTGAAATCATTTTAAGGGCACTTGAGTTGAGAAACTTCAGAGAGCTCAAATGGTTAGCCGGGTTTTATAAGAGTTATGATGTAGGAAAAGTGATTGTGTTACGTTATAGAGATTCGTTTTACGTGTCGGAATTTATTTATTTTTTTGCTGCGGGCCCCACAAAATATTGTGAGTGTAGGAAATTTTGTTTGGTCATGATAATGATAGATGATAAACCCTAGCCGATATGTCACTTTCGGGGCATTGGGAGAGGAGAAATTTTTTGTTATCTACACCGGGAGCTTTTTAGCTATGATTATATGCATCTGCAATTGGCCTGTAACGAATAGGAGAGGATCTTCATGTTTTGTTCGTGGCAAGTGGCAACATGGAAAAGCTAGGCGATATCTTAGACCATACACATTAATTATCCAAAATGCTTTCATATTCAATTAACCCCACCGAGAACCCATTATCAGAAAACAAATTAAAGAATGACAAAAGAAACGGATCCACAACAGGACCATTGGGCTTAAGAGTTGGGCCACTGGGTAAAAAGGAGCTATGATTGTGATGTGTGAAGCAGAAGCCACCAACCACCAAGCTGGTCTCACTCGCTCTCATGGCCACAGAGACTGATACATCATCTTCAACAGTGAACCATGTTGACGTTTTTTGGGATGAAGGGATGCTCAAACATGACACGGGCAATGGAGTGTTTGACACAGGAATGGACCCAGGCTTCTTGGACGTGTTGGAGAGACATCCTGAAAACTCAGATAGGGTTAGGAACATGGTCTCTATCCTCAAAAGAGGTCCTATCTCCTCTTACATTTCTTGGAACCTTGGTAGACCTGCTCTTATCCCTGAGCTTCTTTCTTTTCACACTCCTGGTACTATCTCTTTTGCCTCTGATTTTAGCTTCTTTCTCATTTTCAGTTCCCATCATTTTGTATTAACATATTGGATATATTGCTATAACGTTAGGTTGGATTAGGTTTTGCCTTAAATAAATTACTCGTGTAAATTCAAGGGAAAACTTCAAAAACCCTCTTATAACATTAACTTTACTCATAATCATCTACCTCTCCCAAAATTTTGAATCATTTACCCTCACTATAAGATTTTTTATCATTTGCCCCTTAAGGAAGGGGTGTAAATGATAAAAAGTTTTTAAAAAGAAATAAGTGATAAAAAAACTGATTAAGATCAACATAGTGAGTTGGAAGTAGAAGATTTTGTTAATAAGAATACTTGTAAATAGGTTGGTTGGGTTGGTTTTGGCTTAAATAGATTATTAGTCTGTGTAAATTCAAATTATAAGTATGTAGTAGATCTGTTAGCCTATTTAAGTATATTAGATATTTAATAATTAAAAAATTAAATTAAATAGATTAGTTTCGCTTGCGATCTTTTTTTTTTTTTTACAATCTCTTATAATCATATCTTGTTACCGTTGATATCCGTCAATCAACGGTTATTATTTATTGTGAATTAATAATTAATTAATGAATTTAATTTGTGAAAATCATAACCGTTGATTGACGAAAATTAATGGTGTTAAGATTTGGTTGTAATTGATTGTAAAAAAAAAAATTTATAAGTATAACCTTAATCTACTTTATTATTCAAAATTAATAAAATAATAATTTATTTATTTCATTTAAAATAAAAAACCAATAACTTATTTTCCAAATAGGCTATTTTTTAGGTCCAAAACTGTTCAATTTGATTATTTAAGTCTAGGGCTATTGTAGGCCGACCCATTTACACCTCTAATTGGTATAACTGGTATAATCATAGAGTTTTTGTTTTGAGTATTCTCAATTTAGCAAAAAAATAAATAAAAATTGGGATTTTGGTAAAAATTTGTTCTTTGCATGCAAAATTGAAATTTTATTGATGTGGGTCCAGTCACATTAGCAAGCAGTTGCTAACATTGGAACAAAATTTTGGGGTTTGGGAGGAAGGCAAATTTTCTTATTTTTTATTTTTTTGTTGGAGATAATTCATGGGTTGAGATGAAACAGTGCATGATATAATTTTGAATGTTGTAATTTCCTAGAATATGTAAATGAACTTGTGGAAGCTGATAAAGAAGGTGGGAAGATGCTTTGTGCTGGAACATTCTTAAACCCTGGATCATGGAATGCTGCACTTCTTGCTGCTGGGACTACACTGTCTTCAATGAAGCATTTATTGGATGGGCATGGAAAAGTTGCTTATGCCTTGGTTAGGCCTCCTGGTCACCATGCTCAACCTTCTCAGGCTGATGGGTACTGTTTCCTTAACAATGCTGGTCTAGCAGTACAATTGGCTTTAGATTCTGGGTGTAAGAAGGTTGCAGTTATAGATATTGATGTTCATTATGGAAATGGCATAGCAGAGGGATTTTATCAATCTGATAAAGTTCTTACCATCTCTCTTCATATGAACCATGGATCATGGGGTCCATCTCATCCGCAGAGTGGATCTATTGATGAGCTTGGTGAAGGAGAAGGTTATGGGTACAACTTAAACATACCTCTACCAAATGGAACTGGGGACAATGGATATATTTATGCCTTCAATGAGTTGGTCGTTCCTTCAATCCAAAATTTTGAGCCTGATATAATAGTTTTCGTTATTGGACAAGACTCAAGTGCAGTAAGTTATTCTATTTATCATATTTTTCGGTTCCTGATTTATGATTTGGTCATAGTTAGCATTTTATTGGCAAGTTTGTTTAGACTTGATTTCATGCTATCAAAAGCTCCACCATGATTTGGATGTTCCCGCTCGAACAGGATTGCCCCCCATGAGGATACATGTGGTTTATTCAAGAAAAAGAAATCATATGACTTTTAAGGGATGAACTTAGTTTCAACCATGATACGGGAACCTAAACAAATGCAAATTGAACCTAACCAAATAGTTGAAATGTGTTATGTACTTAAGACAGAAATGTTCAGCCCAATTAGGTTGACGAATTAATTTGGATCATAATGCTCTGTTCAGGAATATCTATTGTATAGACACCGTTGAATCTAGCTGATCACTGTATATCAAGTAGAGTGTGTGAATATAGTCATGATATGGTCATGATCGTGAGTGAAAAATAGAATCTCCCTTTACCTCCGAATCGCCTTCTTATTTATAGGGGCTGTTGTTATAGGAGTTATGTCATGACGAGGCGGAAAATTGATTGTGTTATCGGGTGGTAACGTATTATGCGTTACGTGCCCTTAATGCGATCCGTTTCACTATCTCCGGGTTGCATGTTGCCGGGTTCTCTAAATGGGCCGATCATATGGGCCGTTCGTATAGGTCCATAACAAAATGAATCTAAACAAGGTTGAATTTGATAGTCCTAGAGGGAGGGAAAAAAGAGAGAAATGAACGAACTGTAAAACCTATATTCTGTGATTTCAAGAGCATATTTTGATGAAATTTGAAAATATGTTACCCTCCAAAATGTAAACAGACCCCCCTAGTGGTTGCAACCTACAACTACTCCACGGTCTAAGTTACTATGATGTGTTCATATGATAATCCCTAGATTATATATTATTGTTAAAAAAAAGCTGCATTTACTTACATTATATCCTGCATTTACTTACATTATATCCTGCATGTGCTTCAGTTTGATCCAAACGGAAGGCAATGCTTAACAATGGAGGGCTATAGAGAAATTGGGCGGATAGTTCATGGTCTTGCGACAAAGCACAGTGATGGACGCCTTCTCATTGTCCAGGAAGGTGGATATCATGTCACATATTCAGCATATTGTTTACATGCAACACTTGAAGGTGTTTTAAACCTACCATTGCCTCTACTACCAGATCCTATTGCTTATTACCCAGAGGACGAGACATTTCCTATCAAAGTTGTAGAAGCCATTAAACAATTTCAAAAAGATAAAGTGCCCTTGTGGAGAACAGCTTAACTTTTTGACATACTTCCTCCAAAAACTTGTGTCAATGTTTGAACCTTCAATAGTTATAGAAAATGAGCTTAGATACTGAGTCAAAGTGTTTAAAATATATCTTTTAATTAAGAACAGCTTGTTAGGTTTTTGTAATTGTATTGTATTTGTGTGTGTGTATATAGATAGAGACTTTTAATTTTTGTTCTTATTATTATTATTATTATCATTATTATTTTGGTCTATAAAAATTTAAGAAGTGGATAGTTTGCTCGTAGCTACTTGTATGTCAGGCATCGGCTAATTTTTAAAAATGGTACAGATTTTCTTCAAAAATTATAATACAGCCGATTGAATTTATCCGGTGGATGAATCTTTTGGCACTGGCTGAATTTTTTATTTTATTTTTGGCTCTGACATTGTTTTGCTCCATATTCAAACCAAGGCATAACTAACCGCAATTAGTGGATGCTTATTATTAGCACTAATTGAGTTCATACTTTAACATTGATGCAGTTAGATCTTACTAATGTACCAACCCTCTTCGGTTCGTTGGAGGGAGGGACCATGGAAAAGGTGTAAACAAACATTGTCGGTGGTTTTGCACGCCAATGTAGTATGAGTATACCTAGCATGCTTTGATATGGCATGAGTAATTTGCTTTTACAAGACATTTTCAAGTGTGACTAATTAGATAGGCAATTCAAGTGACCAATTAGATATTTTCAATTAAGTTTAAGCTTGGAAAATTGAGCCGAAAAGGTGCCGCCGACAGTGGAGTGAAAATTGGAGGAGGAATCTGTGTGGTGGACATAAACTCACTTTTTCTCTCTTTGGGGCCTATGGTAAGGTAGGGGAGGAAAAGGGTGTGACTATCTCTTTGATGCTGGTCACTACATAGGAAAATTTGGTCAAAAGAAGAAAGTTCTAATCATAAATCTAACACTAAAGAAAGAGCCAAGCGATTTGTTTTTCTTCTAAAGGCCTTATTTATATTCACGACGAGCACAATACAAATTTCAACGCAAGTGATTGGTTAAGTCTACTTAAGAATTTATATTCACGATCTTAGATTTTGGTACGTTAGCACAATACAAATTTCAACGCAAGTGATTGATTGAGTCTACTTAAGAATTTCTCTAGTCGCAACAGTCAACATTGTCATTTTGACAAGTCCTTCGTTTAATTTTTAATTTTTGTTTTTGGTGTTTTTATATGTACATCTTATTGTGTTTTTGGTACGTTAAAAAGAATAATATAACCCTTGATTATGATTTTGTGCATCATTCTACTTGCTTAAATCTTTACTATGTTAGTGTTAAACCTGTCACTCGGGTCATATACTATTTGGGTACTTTAGGCCATTGTCGGATGCTGTACCAACATAGAAGATTTCCATAACTCAACCATCACAATTTCGATTGTGTTATAGCCTATCTAGCACCGATACCGACACAGGATACGTGACATGATACGACATGATATTCCGACACATTAATTCTAAAAAATGCTAGATTTCAACATGTTAGGACACGTTTTGATATTAAATAATATTCTTAATTTATGTATTGTATATTATATTTAATATTCAACAATTTAACCAAAAAAATGAATCTACACTTATAATATTCATAAGTTTTGTAAAGAAACATAAGATATCCCAAATATTTATATTAAACCCAATAAAATGGTAATCGTAATCCAACAAATCTAATAGTTGGAACTAAAAATTCAACGCAACGCAACCTTTGAACATTTTTTTTGAATTTCTATAATGCGTGTTGGAATGTCAGGGAGTGTCCGAGAGTGTCGGACACGAAACGTCAAATTTTTTGAAGTGTCGGTACTTCATAGATTATACCCCATCATTACATTAAATCTTTCTATAACTATGAACAGGATTAAACTAACTAGGTTAGTTCTGGATGCAGCGAAGTTGCCCATTCTCATGGTATTTTTAGGTTAATTACTATGCAATAATGCTTTCTTAGTATAACAAGCCTAAACTAAAGTAATATGCCTAAAGTTACTTAGGATGCTAAACAAAAGTAATATGCCTTAGGAATAGTAAATTTAAAGTCAAGAGAATATATGTCTGAACTGTGAAGTAAACTCTCTCATATTATAAAATTCTAAATATCTTTGATAATTAAAAACTCCAACTTCCAATTAAATTGCAATATCTTGTGCTGATTAGGCACAAAACTTCTCTTCCATCTTTCCACCTTATTTCTTTGCAGAGTCAATTTTTGTAAGTTCATGCATGTGTTGGTCTTTATTCTAATTTCTAAGGAGATATACTACAATAAAAGCTGGGAAAAAAAGATGTGTTATTTTAAATGGCGCACCTTAGATTCTTTCACTCTCACAAAAAGGTAGGATCCACATCTTTAAAACTTTTTCTCTCATTCTTTCTTCCATGATTTATCTCTTTCTCTCACTTAAAATGACACAAATTTATATCATTTAAAATGATAAAAGCTAATAGTCTTCGAAGTCCTAACTGTGAAAAACCAACAAAAGTACAATTTTATTGGAAAAAAAAAAGGATTTATCATTTATCATTTAACATAGTCCTAGACACACTGTGAAAAAAAAAAAAACCAACAAAAGTACAATTTTATAAAATCCAAAAAAAAAAAAAAAAAAAAATCTAAAGAACAAAAAAAAAAAAAAAAAAAAAAACTAGCTTTTGAGCAATTATCAAAGCCACAAACTGCGGAGCCAAACTTACTGTGCTGTGTTGCTTATATAGATGCTGACCATAAAAAATCACAAGCAAAATCAATGTGGACCCACTTCATTCCTATGTGGAACACTGTCATCCACATGTTAATCCCAACAATTGGGACAAAATTATTGTTAGCTCTTTCTTTCCTGCATTCTCTTACACCAGATTTTAAATACAAATCATGGCCAATAAAGAGCGATAGGAAAAAAAATAAAAAAAAAAAAGAAAGAAAGAAAAAGACACTGAAGGCAAGGTCTGTTCAAGGTTCATTCTTTCTCTAGTGAAGAGAAAGATAAAATGTAGAAGTTGAAGATATTCCACAATCCACTCCTTGTCCTTATCTCAATTTTGGAACTTCATTTCTACCTCCGAAGCATTGAATATTTTCTCAATAAAAGTATCTTTCTTTATGGCTAGCTCTTGGTAAGGGTAACTAACAAGCTCTCACATTCACACTCACTCACACTATGTTCTGTGTTGTTTAGCTATCTTCTGAGTTTCTCTCTCTGGGTCTTGTAGCTAGTGTCTCGTTTTGGCCATGGAAGTTAGATATTGATCTTTCTCATATATGGGGTTCTGAGTTTATTAGGTGGGAAAGTTCCTTCCTTGATTACTGTTTGGCACTTTTTTCTCTCCTAGGTTAACCATGGAAGGTTTCCAGATAAAAGTCTGCATCTTTCTCTTTTTTGGTCTAATTATTACAATGGCTCATGGTTCTACAAACCCAAATGATCTCAAAGTTATGAATGATTTCAGAAAAGGGTTGGAGAATCCAGAGCTTCTGAAATGGCCTGAAAATGGAGATGATCCCTGTGGTCCTCCTTCATGGCCTTATGTGTCCTGCTCTGGAGATAGAGTGAATCAGATTCAGGCTAAGAATCTTGGTCTTAAAGGATCATTACCTCAAAACTTCAACCAACTCTCAGAACTCTACAATTTGGGTCTTCAACGCAACAATCTTAGTGGTATGTTACCTACTTTTAGTGGATTATCCAAATTGGAATTTGCTTTCTTGGATTACAATGCATTTGATGCAATCCCATCTGATTTCTTTGATGGACTCAGCAGCATTCGTGTCCTTTCTTTGGAAGAAAATCCACTGAATGCTAGTAATGGGTGGTCATTTCCTGTGGATTTGGAAAAATCAGTGCAATTAACTAATCTTTCTCTTGTACATTGTAATTTAGTTGGACCATTGCCAGATTTTCTAGGCACATTGCCATCCCTCACAAGTCTGAGGCTTTCAGGCAATAGATTGTCTGGTTCCATTCCAGCTACTTTTACTCAATCTTCAATCCAAGTTTTGTGGTTGAATGATCAAGAGGGTGGTGGGTTGACAGGTCCTATTGATGTTATTGCTTCAATGACTTTCCTAAGACAACTTTGGTTGCATGGAAACCAGTTCACTGGGACAATTCCACAGAATATAGGAAATCTTACTTCCTTGCAGGAACTCAACCTCAATAGTAATCAACTTGTTGGCTTGATTCCAAAGTCCCTAGCAGATATGGACCTTGAGATACTGGTGTTAAATAATAACAAGCTAATGGGTCCTATACCAGATTTTGCAGCTGCCAATTTTTCTTATGAGAACAATTTCTTTTGTCAACCTGAGCCTAGGCTTGAATGTGCCCCTCAAGTTACTGCACTGCTGGATTTTCTGGATAATCTGAATTACCCATCATTTCTCATTTCTGATTGGTCAGGTAATAAACCATGCACAGCCAGTCCAGGGCCTTGGTTTGGATTGAACTGCAATTCCAACTCGGAGGTAACTATAATCAATCTACCTAAGCACAAGCTCAATGGTACTCTAAGTCCTTCACTTGCTAAGTTAGATTCACTCCTTGAAATTAGGCTTGCAGGAAATAACATAGCTGGTACAGTTCCTAGTGATTTTACTAAATTGAAATCTTTGAGGTTGTTGGATTTAAGTGATAACAATCTTGAGCCTCCATTGCCAAAATTTCATGATGATGTGAAGGTTATTATAGCGGGTAACCCTCTTCTTCCTAATCAAGCTGGAAGTCCTCCCATACCTATTAGCAGCCCACCACATGCAAATTCACCACCTTCACCATTTAACCCATCAAGTCCTCCTTCCTCTCATAAGCCTCATATTACAAGTCAGAGTTCAAGCTCAAATCAATCCAAACCAAATGGTTTCAAAAGATTCAAAACAGTAGCAATACTGGCTGGAGTTGCAGTATTTGCATTTGTGGTTCTTTTGGTTGTTTATTTCTTTGTGTGTTGCTGGAAGAACAAAAAACCCTCCTTAGATGCTCCAAGTTCCATTGTGGTTCACCCTCGAGATCCATCTGATCCAGATAATGTGGTTAAAATTGCAGTTTCAAGCAACACCACTGGAAGCTTATCAGCAAAGACTGGGACAAGTTCTCTGAGTAACATTAGTGGTGAAACTTCAAACTCTCACCTATTTGATGCTGGCAACCTTGTCATCTCTGTACAAGTACTACGCAAGGTTACCAAGGATTTTGCTTCAGAAAATGAGCTAGGCCGTGGTGGGTTTGGAACTGTTTACAAGGGAGAGCTAGATGATGGGACAAAAATAGCAGTGAAGAGAATGGAGCATGGTGCTATTTACAGTAAGGCGCTGGAGGAGTTTGAAGCTGAAATAGCTGTTCTTTCCAAGGTCCGTCACCGACATCTGGTATCCCTCTTGGGGTATTCCATTGAAGGCAATGAAAGACTTTTGGTTTATGAGTATATGCCTCTTGGTGCTCTAAGCCAACATCTTTTTCAATGGAAAAGCTTGAACTTGGAGCCTTTGTCTTGGTCAAAGAGGCTCGCAATAGCACTGGATGTTGCTAGAGGGATAGAATACCTTCATGGTCTTGCCCGCCAGACCTTTATCCATCGAGATCTCAAGTCTTCTAATATTCTACTAGGTGATGATTTTCGGGCAAAAGTTTCGGATTTTGGTTTGGTGAAGCTTGCCCCGGATGGTGAGAAATCTGTAGTAACCAAGCTTGCTGGGACATTTGGATACCTTGCCCCTGAATATGCAGGTATGGCCTTGCTTTAAATCACCTCTTCCTTCTGACCATCAAACAATTGTAGAAATTGAGCATTGACTGCATGGTTTAGTGTAATTATGAACAGAATCACTTTGCTCTCTGTGTAGTTAGTTTATATTCAGTTAGAATATTCTTAAAATGAAACTTCTAAGTAGTGTGTAAAAGGTCTTTGTTTTAGTGTTTCTTTTTTGAAAAAAGAAAATGACATCTAATTATATGTTCAATGAGTTCAATGTTTCAGAAATTGTCAGCAACATGATCCTTCCTTGTATCCCTCATCTAATAGTTCAGTTCAGACCAATTGCATCATACTTATCTCGCATCTACAATTTTTTTAAGTCTTCTAGTATTCTTAGTTTGGTGCACCTAGCTTATCATATACTATGTTTCTTTGTGTGTTTCAGTGATGGGGAAAATCACCACAAAAGTTGATGTGTTCAGCTATGGTGTGGTGTTAATGGAACTTCTGACTGGACTAACGGCGCTTGATGAGAGCCGGTCAGAGGAAAGCCGGTACTTGGCTGAATGGTTTTGGAGAATTAAATTGAGCAAAGAAAAGCTCATGGCTGCCATTGATCCAGTTTTGGAAGCAAATGAAGAGACTTTTGAGAGTATAACCATTGTAGCTGAACTTGCTGGACATTGCACTGCTAGGGAAGCAAACCATAGGCCAGATATGAGTCATGCAGTAAATGTACTAGCAGCATTAGTGGAAAAATGGCGACCAGTTGATGATGAATTAGATTACTACTCTAGCATTGACTACACTCAACCACTTCCCCAAATGTTGAAAATTTGGAAGGAAGCAGAAAGCAAAGAGTTTAGCTATACTGCTAGTCTTGAAGATAGCAAAGGCAGTATTGCAGCTAGGCCTATTGGGTTTGCTAACTCCTTTACATCTGCTGATGCTCGATGATTTAGAAGTAACTTCAGTGCAATTTGTATTCACTTGGATTCACCATGTCTGTTTCGGCAGCTAAAAGGCATAAATCATTTGTTTCTGGTCTTTGTGTTGCTTTTGGACATTAACATACTTCAAAGTACCATACGAAGATGTAAATAAATATTATTTTGGTGTTTCTGTTGTTTCTGCAGCTAAAACGCATATTATTTTTTGATGGGGTCTCTTGGCACAAGGATGGTATTGTTGCCATTTGTCCTAGATTGTCATATATTCAAATCATGTAATCAGTGGGTAAAACCGCCTACTATAGACCCAGATCACACAGAGTGGGAACATTTTAGTACTAGGTTACCCTTTTTTCAGTAATGAGTTTGTGCGACAAAAAAACTACAGCTTGCATATTCATCAAAAGTACTATATCCTTTTCTTGTGGTATCCATGTCATGCGAGTTTTGATTATTGTATTGAAATGCTTAGCAATAAGCCAATAACATAGCTTGCATATTACAAATGGGGTAATTGAGCAAAATGTTGGGGTAATTGAGCAAAATGTGAGTGTTCACCAACTTTTTTACCTAAATGCCACGCGAATAGTCTTATTTTTCAATCTGTCACGGGGACAAGTTCGCTTCTGACACAGGCGAACTCAGTAAAATGGAGGTCGCCTACCATGTAGGCGAACTTAATAAAAAATAGAGGTTGTCTGTGTCAGAAGCGAACTCTAGAAATAAGCATTGCGATTCTCAGTAACCTTGATCCGACAAATTTTCTTACAAATAAAATAAAAACAACTAATATGATTTGTGCTAGTTGGCACAAAGCGTTATTCAAAATATAAATTAATTAAAATATTTTGTGTGATTATCCCTTGTTCTGTTCACTATTTTCCTTACAAATGTAATACCAAAACGAAGAGTTACCTGAATTATTTTCCTACCTACATGAATAAATAAAATCTCATAGAAATAGTTCAATTCCTGGTTAGAAAGAACGAAAATATAATTTTTTATTTAAAGGGAATTTTAGAAAATAAAAAAAAATATACAGGGATTCTCAGTAACCTTGATCCGACAAATTTTCTTACAAATAAAATAAAAACAACTAATATGATTTGTGCTAGTTGGCACTAAAGCGTTATTCAAAATATAAATTAATTAAAATATTTTCCTTCTCTGATTATCCCTTGTTCTGTTCTTATTTATCCTCACAAAAAAAGAAGCGCAATCCTAAAGAGGGGACATTGATTTTTGAGAAAAGAATGATCCTTCCTGCATGCACTGCTACCCCAATACAACATGTTCAGCCTCCAAAACCAGCTTCACCAATTCCACTCTCAAATCAATCTCATTCTACCTTTTCTCCCACTAACCCCAACAAGAACCAAAGCCTCTCCTTAAAACACAACACCAAATACATCGACCCCACCATAGCATGGACATCCTCCATAGCTCAACACTGCCGAAGTGGTCGAAGTGGCCACTTGGTTGAAGCTGCTTCTGAGTTCGTGCGCATGAGAGAAGCTGGGGTTGAACCAAATCACATCACTCTTATCACGCTTCTCTCTGCTTGCGCTCACTATCGCTCACCCATTAGTATCTCCTTTGGAGCTGTCATACATGCACACGCTCGCAAATTGGGCTTGGACATGAACGATGTCATGTTGGGCACTGCACTGATTGACATGTACGCTAAATGCGGTCGTGTTGATTCAGCTAGGCTTGTGTTCGATCAAATGGGTTTCAGAAATTTGGTGTCTTGGAACACGATGATTGATGGGTATATGAAGAATGGGGAAATTGAAGATGCCCTCCACCTGTTTGATGAATTGCCCGTGAAGAATGTTGTTTCTTGGACTGCCCTTATTGATGGGTTTGTGAAGAAAGATTGTCATGAAGAAGCCTTGGATTGCTTTCGAGAAATGCAGCTGGCTGGTGTGGCCCCTGATTATGTAACTGTTATTGCTGTTCTTGCTGCGTGTGCCAACTTGGGTGCACTCGGTCATGGCTTGTGGGTACATCGACTTGTGATGACAAAAGATTTCAGGGACAATGATAGAGTTTGCAACACGTTGATAGACATGTATTCTCGATGTGGATGCATAGAGCTTGCTCGTCAAGTGTTTGACAGAATGCCCCGGCGAACCATGGTATCGTGGAACTCGATCATTCTGGGTTTTGCTGTTAATGGGCAAGCAGATGAGGCTGTGAGTTTTTTCAATTCAATGAAGAAGGAAGGGTTCGAGCCAAATTCAGTGAGCTACACAGTTGCTCTCTCGGCTTGTAGTCACGCTGGATTAATTGGTGAGGGACTCAGAATTTTTGATAACATGAAGAGAGTTAGTAGAATTGCCCCTAGAATTGAACATTATGGTTGCCTAGTGGATCTCTATAGTAGAGCTGGGAGGTTGGAGGAGGCATTGCATGTGATCAAGAATATGCCCATGAAGCCAAATGAAGTGGTGTTGGGGTCATTGCTTGCTGCTTGTAGGACTCGAGGGGACGTTGAGTTAGCTGAAAACGTGATGAAATATCTTGTTGAATTAGACCCTGAGGGACATTTCAATTATGTTCTTCTTTCTAACACATATGTAGCGGTTGGAAATTGGGATGGTGCGAGCAAGGTTAGGAGGGCAATGAAGGACCGTGGTATACATAAGAACCCTGGCTTTAGTTCCATTGAGATTGATTCCAGCATTCACAAATTTGTGGCTGGTGATAAATCTCATGAGGAGAACGACTATATTTACGCAGCGCTTGATCTTCTGTCTTTTGATCTGCAATTATGTGGATATGTTCCCGATTTCTCTGGAAAAGAATCTTACGAAGACGATTGATTTTTGTAATTGAGTTCAAGAAAGTGATTGATTATAAAAATGTGCTCTTTTTATAAGCTTACCAATAAAAAAAAATTTGCAAACTAAATTGTTCATATGCTATGTAGCAAATTTGGAAGACATGGTCAATTGGTTATTGCGTCTCAGATTAAATACCCAGAAATATAAAGATATTAAAGAATGAAGACATGAAGTATGACCCTGCATGATAAGTGAATGTGCTTAACCTTTCTGCCACATGCTTTGTCTCATAATATGAGCAAATACCATGAAGAATAAGTTCAAATTGACGATGCAACATTCATTTCCTTCCAATAAAACATCTCTGCAAATCTCTCAGCCACCTCAACCTTCCCATGAATTTTACATGCCCCCAACAAGGCACCTCGCAAAGTTTCATCGGGCTCAACCTCCATTCTCAAAATTAACATCTCTGCTTCCTCAACTAGGCCAACCCTCCCCAACATGTCCACCATACATGTATAATGTTGCATCCCAGGTTTCACCCCAAACCTCACCTCCATCATCTCAAAATATTCCTTTCCCTTTTCTATAAAACCCCCATGACTACAAGCTGTCAAAACTGCAGTAAAAGTCACACCATCTGGCCTCACTCCAGCCTCCACCATTCTATCAAAAAGTTCAAAAACCTCTCCAAACTCGCCATGCATTCCATAACCCGCGATCATCGTTGACCAAGTAACCTCATTCTTTTGCCGCATTCCATCAAACATTTTGCGTGCACAAGTTAAATGGCCGCACTTAGCATACATGGTTATCAAAGCATTCGAATTCGCCAAATCTAATGCAAACCCATTAACCAGAACAGCTCCATGGACTTGTTGCCCAAGCCGTAGAGCCAGTAACCCAGCGCAAGATTTGAGCACCACGGGTAAGGTATGGCGATCGAAGGGTTTATAGGCAAGAAGCATTTGGCGGAAGAGGGAGAGGGAGTGGGAGAACAAGTTGAGAGAGGAATAGGCTCTGATGACGGAGTTGAAGAGAAAAGTGGGTCGGCGATTGGTGAAGGAGAAGAGTATATTGGCTTGGTGCAATTGGGCACATGAAGTATAGGAAAATACAAGCTTGCTTCGAATGAAGTCATGACTTGAAATGCCTAGGGTAATGGTGCAAGCGTGGATTCGTTTGAGATTCTTCAAGTGCTTTGAGGAAGAGCAAGTGTCAAGAAGAGTGGCATAGAAGGGTATGAGTTGCTCATGTTTAGCCATTACCTTAACCCAAAAAATACAAAGCCAAAGTCATATCTTATGCACAACAGTGACTAATTTCTGTTCTGTAATTTCATTTGTAAGCTTTATATAAATCACATTATCATTGTATCAAAAGGAGAGATTTTGATAGAATATTAAAAAGTTTTTGAAGAGAGAGAAAATGTATTTTTTTCTTCTACACATACATCGATTTTCATATATATTTTGCCGTATGGAGCCACCTTCTTCGCCTGCGTGCTTTACTTTTCTTCTTTTTCTCCTTATTTTTTTTATAGGTGGGTGGATCCCACACATGTTTATCTCTACAACATAAGAGAGTTTCTCACCTATTACAACATGAGATTAATAAATTTCTTAAATAAGAAAAAAAAAATGTGAGTATCATGTTAAGTTACATTCTTTATTTTATTTTTTTTAGTGAAATCCATACATTTTTATGTTTAGGGCATGACATAAAATGTGTCAGGTAATATGACACTCATATTTTTTTATAAAGAAAGAAATTTATGTTTCTCATGTTTACGCATGCATAAAAATATGATTTTAATGTTTCTACAATAAATATATGGATAAGTTATCTATCTTCGTTTTCAAAATGACGTTGTTTTAGGTTGAAAAATTAAAAAAACATAATGAAAAATTCAAAAAAAAACCCACATATCAAAAAGATAATCCTAAAACGAATAACCTTTTAAATTATAATTACAAAAATACTTTGATTTTCTTATTAAAATAATATTTTTTAGTTTATGTAGATATTTTATCTATATTGACTATAAAAAAACTGAATGATAAGATTATCTACTATGGCATAAAAAAAAATTAATCCCATCAAAAAATTAAAAATATTTAGCATATACAAAGAAAACGAAATCCTTAAAAATATCCGCTTTTGTCAACATGGGCAGAGAATATTTTGCCAAATTTGCTTAGGGGTTACTATTTGTTCTCATTGGTGGGTTTGTTATATTGGACAAGCTATTGGCGTATTTTTTTAGAAAGGAAATGATTCACTTGCGTCACCCTAGTGACATTGCTGTCATATCCTACTCATATCGTCAGCATGAGCGTACATTTGAGAATAACAGCTCCAGGTTAGTTATTACAAAGATGGATATCTGCAGGTACATATTTTTGTAGATTTCGGGTGAAAGGAGACGAAACACATCATGTCACTATTGTTTCTGTCCAACCATGACTTAGCTGTATTTCAGCAGATGAAAAAAAAGCCAAAAGATAAATTAATGTAAAAAGTGTATATCATTTTAAATGATGTAAATTTCTGTTAATTTAAATGAATTTTTTTTTTTGATAAAATAGAAAATAAAATAGACAAAAAAAATATAAAGACATAAATTTCATCTTTTTATGATAGTGAATGGCATAAATTATATTATTCAAAAAGGAGAAATATTTTTTCCTAAAAAAATATAAAGACTAAAATTTCATAAAGTGAAATGAGATAAATTATATCATTTAAAAGGAGAAATATTTTTTCCTAAATTAAGAGCATTTACTTGATTTACTTTACTACTTTAGTATTGTCACAGCTCGTCAATTTCTGTGCTGACATCGCCCAACCCGTCAAACGGGACATATAATTTTTTCTAAAAAGCGGGACGACATATTTTTTATCGGATATACAATGTAATAATTGAATTCTCGATTCTAACCCACCTAACCAAACGGGAAATCAAACCCCTTACTTGATTCACTTTACGTTTTTACTACTTCACCTCTTATCGTCATATCTTACTTCACTTAAATTTGCTTTTACTTAACAAGATTTGGTTCTATTCATCGGCTGAGTACCTTGCCATGGGATATCATGATAAACAAAATAATTTACTGCATGCTCTTAAATACTGCTTAACATATAAAAAGTAGAACGGAAACAAGCTGAAATATATCCTAATACAAGTCACAACTGAAGTACTACACATAGTACTAACTATGAAGTAGATGTTTACACTGATAACAAAAACTAGGCCAAGAACACAGAAGTGAGTTCCTTTAGGAAGTTTATGGGGTTTCAGGCTTTTTGGGGCTGCCACCGTTATGATGCAGGGGGTCTGGACCAGAAGGAACCTTCCTCAACTCCCAACTCAGTGCCTTTTCACCATGTTTGAAGCTTGAGGATCCTTGCAGGCTAACCTTCAAAGTAGTGTGCTTATCTTTCAAGGTAGACAACACCTGCACAAACAGTGTGTGTTATAGAAATGTAGAATATCCCAGACCAAAATCAAATAATAAAAAAAAAGTGTCGACTCATTTCAAATACCCACTTCGTGAGTGTCTGGAAAAGGGAATACTCTAGGCAGTATTTCCTCTACTTTTTGCAGAGAGACTGATTCGAACTCGCGACCTGACACACCACGGCAAGCAAGCTTACCGCTGAGCCAAGCCGGCCCTTCACCAAAATCAAATAATATCTTAAAAAAAAAAAAAAAAATCTTACTCATGTTATGATCCTATAAAAACTTAAGGTAAGAAAAAAAATCCCTGGTTTCTTTGAATATGTTGTGTATGCTAGAAGCCAAATAATAGAGTAACTGACCTTTCTATTCCGAATCTCCTTGAGACCAGCTACGTTAGTTCTAAAGCCTCCATAAGCAGAACTATAGTCTGCCAGTAAACAAACATTTCATCAATGCTTAGACTCTAGCAAATAACATGAATGAAACAATACACAGTTTAACTCATGAAGTTCATGAAATAGTGACAAAATGAAGAAAAGAACCCAAACAAACCAGAAGTCTCCCTCATAAAATGCAAGCACAAAAGCACCAGCAAAATGACAGTGGTAAGGATGAGTTTTGATGCCATTGGAGAAAAGTTTAGGCCTCGGCTAGCACAGGGTACCAAGTTTTGCATGCGAGTGGAGAAAGCAAGGAAGAGAACAAGTGTTCTAGGAGGTGAAGAAGAGTGTCATAATCCACAAATTTATAGTGCTTAGATTCAAGGATTTGAATGATGGCTCATGCAGCCATTTTCTAAAGAAATGATTAAAGACATTTATGCGTAACATTTAATAACATTTAAGGGAGTATTGTGTGTTATGTTTCTAAACATAATTTAATTTCTTATACACCTCAAACTTTCTTACACACCCTTCAATTTCCATACTGACATGGGTCCTACATCTAATTTTTTCTAACCCATGGGTCTCACATGCTTTTTATCTCTACAACATAAGATTTCAATTCTCATTTAACATGAAAAATATAAAATCCATATTTTTATGTATGTATAACAAACAAAATTATCTTCTACCACATAAGAAATATTGCGAGTGGATTCTCTTATGTGAAAAAGTGGTCATGGTCATGTCACAATCATTTATTTAAAAATTTCATATTTTTTTCTCTTTTATCTCATAAATAATGAGTGATTGTGATCAAATAACATGGTCACATGATCACTTTTTTACGTAAGAGAATCCAGAAATATTAATCCCAACATTTAATTATTGCAAAATATCTATTAGCTCTGCTCTCTCTCTCTCTCTGTGACAGCGCCGTCTTATGTGGTTGTCGAGCCACCTGAAAATCACCTGGCAGGGGCCAATGCAAATCTCTATCCTAGATATATGATGTCAAAACTGAATAAAGCAAAATGAACCTTCGTCATGTTTCCTTCTAAGTCTACAATTCTTTTCGGGACGTGGCTCTCCCATATCTGATTCTCTCTGCTTCACTATCTGTTTACATGCACAGATTTATTTATTTTTTCTCTTGGAGTAATCATATTTGCACACTTTTATATTACATGATTAAAAAATCTATTTACTAAACATTTTAAAAAATATATAAAAAATGACAAAAACAAAACATGTTGTATAAGTTAAAATTCAACTGGCCTACATCATTAAACAGAGTTAGAGTAAAACAAGTGTTATGCATATGACTCATGTAAAATGAGTAAGAAATTCAACTTACGTTATTTTTGTACTATAAAATGCATATTTTGTCTCTTCTATTGGATGATCAACTGCACAATACACAAAAATCTAATATTTCATGTAAAGAAAGATTAATGACTTATGCACATTCTTTAACGCACAAGGAAGCATATCTCCTTTGTTATTTTATTTTTTTTTGGAATTAATATCTCCTTTGTTATTGAATCACCGTATGCCATGATAGATTGATAGTTGCCCATTTCACCACAATAACGTGAGAAAAGAAATATTTTATTGCATTAAATCAAAATTTAAATATATTTTTTTTATAAACAAAATTTAAATATTTTATCAAAATAATATGTTTACATTATGAAATGTATACATTCAAATCGTGCATAGAATGAATGATGCGTGTTTTGTACATGTCATGTGTTGCAAGATGTGCATGGGACGATGCGCAATTTACAGCGTGCAAACTCATTTTTTATATATATACAAGTTACATATATTTTATACGTATTTGGTAATAATATTTTAACAAAATACTTGTGTTGCCCGATAGATCGTGAATGTCCAATCAGAGATTGGTAATTTAATATTGGATTTATTTATCCTCTCTCAGGTACTTATAGAAGGGGTACCCTAAAGATAAGCGGATCATTGTGCACTATAATATAACGACATAGTCAAGACGTGGGATGTGTGTACAGTGACAAACTAAGAGAGAGAGGGGGTTTTTGAGTGTGTGTACTTTATTGATTTAACCCTCTATTTATATATGAGTTATATGATAGGAGGAGATTTTTGGGCCTCTTAGGAGTATTGGAGGTCCAATTGTTGACTCATTATTGTCGTAGTATGATTAATATGTATAATTAAAGAATATTTCCTTAATTTCTTCTTAGCTATTAGTTTTATTTGGGCCTTCTAGAATGTGGGTTACATCTGGATAGGATCATCATCATTAATAGAAGATTCTCTTCCTAAATTAAAATTTCTAAAATATAGGCCTTTCTCATGTGCATAATCATTTGAATTTTGAACCAACTAAATAAGAATCCATAGTTTAATACTTTACTTAAACTTAACTACTGAAACTAAGTTATATATTTTTGGGTTGTCTGATGTGAAAATCACTTTTTCCTTAATTAGCCACTCGGGCTTAACTAATTGGTACGTAGAATGAATATTTAAATAAAAATCATAAATAATAACAAGTGTTTTCTTTATATGTTTTTAAGTATGTGGTTAGACTTTTGTCTCGTTACCTGCTACTTGTACTAGTAGTTTGAGGTAAAAGTAGTCATGATTGGTTGTACATTGGAAGTAAGGCGACTAGGTGGAAACAGGGCGGCAATGGAACATTTCTTTTTTGGTTTTGAATTTGCTGTCTGTATCAATGATAACATGAAGTCATGGAGAGGAGAAATAAATATGAAAAGATGAAATGACTGATTGATGGGGATCTGGGTATCTTTTGCTCTGAAGTGAGATTTTCATCGGGCTGAAGATGCATTTGCAGTACAAACACATTTTTAATATAGACATCATCCCTTTCTTTGCAGGAGAGAAAAGAAAATGGGAGTTAATTTTTTTTTTTAATTTTAAAGAAATTTAGGATAGACGATGTTGAGTTTTTTTTCTTCAAAATTTATTTTTTTTTTTAGAAAAAAAAAAACACTTTTCATCTTTAGTTCGTTTAAATGTCTACTTTAAAAAAAAAGTCACAAAAAAATTAAAAACCTATTTTTTTTTCAGAAACTAAAGATTTTAACTTTAAATATTTTTTTAAAAACTAAATATTTTTATAAAAATATAAATAGTTTTAACTTTTATAAAAAATACTTTTAAATTAAGGAAGAGATAAAAATTGTTGTTTTGATAAGCCCAAACAAACAGGCTTATATATTTCGCCTGCTAAAAAAGTAATTTTTATCGCTTTTTATTTTAAGAGTATTTTTTATAAAAATTAAAACTATTTATATTTTTTAAAATATATTAAGTTTTTGAAAAAAAATAAACTTTTGACTTTTTTTTTTAGAAGTTAAGATTTTTAGCTTCTAAATAAAATAGATTTTTGACTTTTTTTTTTGTGAAATCTATTTTTTTTAAAGCAAACATGCAAACGAAAAAAAAAATTGCTTTTGGTGAGAAAAAAAACTCATCCAAACATATAGCAGGTCATGACTTTAGTAAATACTACCATTGCATTGAGCATCAAGTATTAAGGTAATTCAAAATAAAATTATAAAATATGAGTTTTAAGAATTATATAATTAAAATATTAAAATTATATTTTTCTCTATTAATGAGTTATAGCTAGGGGTGTCAATATAGGTTTTGACACGAGGGTCGACCCGCGACACGACACCAAAATTCGTGTTCGGGTTGACCCGCAAAAAAATTCGGGTCATGTTCGTATTGGAAAAAATGACACGTAAAAAATTCGTGTCGTGTTCGTGTTGATGGATTCGCGTTCGTATTGACCCGTATTTTTTTAATTATTTTATTTTTATTTTTTTATTATTTTTTTTAATTTTCTTTAATTTCGATCCATCTTTTTACAATTTTTTTGTCAATTACTGTTTTGATCCCTATTTTGCGTGTTATTTGTGTCGTGTCGTGTCAACCCGCAAAAAATTTGTGTCGTGTCAGTGTTGAAGATTTTGACACGAATAAAAATCTGTGTCGTGTTCGTATTAATGTATTCGTGTCGTGTCAAATTTATGTCGTGATATATATTCATGTCGTGTACCCGTTTTGACACACTAGTTATAGCTATGACGATAATTGTAAAAACAATTTCCTCTTATAAGTGATTTCCTAATAACCTATTTAGGGCAAGAGAAAATTTATAATATCTGGCTGTAAATGCATCATTACAATAAGGGGAAAGTTTTTAAGATATGGAGGGAATTATAAAAAAAATCATGTATTAAAATGAAAAGAAAAATTATTTTTAAATAAAACGGAGTACCGTTATACATGAAATTTGCCTAGGATAAAATCCTAAATTGGTGCCTATAGCTATGCATTTGTGACTAATGAACATTGAGTTAATTTGACAAAATAATAATAATAATAATAACTATTAAAATAAAGAAGATATATTTTTTTTAGATTAAGATATTTTTAATTTTTCATTTGTTATCTGCCTTTATTTTTGTCTTTATCTTTTTTTATTAAATACCCGCTACTTTTTTTTCTAACTCAGGAGTATGGTTGGCAATATGGGCCGGCCCGCCACTGGCCCTTCCAAAATGGGTCGGTCCGCCCTAGCCCGTTTTGACAAAATGGGCTGAATTGAGCAACCCGACCCGTTTTATGAGTGGGCTGACAGGCTACAGGCCAACCCGCCTAAAAAAATCATAAAAATAAAATAAAATATAAAAAACTGCATAAAAAAATTCCTAAAAATATAAAAAAATTAATAAAAAAATCTATAAAAAAGCATAAAAAATCTGCATATGAAAGTCCAACAAAAATTCAAAGGGTATATATGAGAAACCATAAGGAACAAAATAAAAATCAAACTCAAATACATTACTCTATTTGAATAATAAAAATTAGTTACATTCAGCGATCCTACTAACAAAATGAACAGCACACCTTCAACTTTTCATGAGCTTCTCTTACAGTCCTCCTGTCTTTATTTTTCCTCCACCGGCGACCATCCTTGCGAAAGTAACGAAGTGCGTGTAACATAAAATAAACAAAATAATAATAAAAAAATGGGTTTGTCGGGCTAGCCCGCCCCGTGGCGGGCCGATCCTAGCGGGCTGGCGGGTTGAAAAACTCAGCCCCCCGCCCCGTTTGGCGGGCGGGGCGGGCTCAGCCCATTTTGCCAGCCCTACTCAGGAGATATTCCCATTAAATCACCTTCATCTACTTGTTCTCATAGTACAACCCTATAGCTAACTTTTTATTAAATAAAGTGACCATTAAACTAGTTACAGGTAGGGTGAAATTAATTTCGCTAAAGCACAGCTATTTTCCATTTTGATTAGTATTTAAAAATACCTTTAGATAAAAAATAATAATATTTTGATATTTTTAAAAAGTAAAAAATATGGGCTTCCCAAGAAAATGACATTTTTTTAACTTTTCAAAGATTGTATCTAGACATACTAAAATAACTAAATAAAAACTTTTATTTTAAAAAAGATAGCCTCTTAGAGGAAAAAAAGTCCAACCAGACCAAATATATTTTTTTTCCAAATAAGGGAAGCGAGTCACACAAATAGCTTTAACAAACAAAAGAAGAAAATGCTCAACTGCTTTAATGGTAACTCTTTTGTCCCACTTCCAACTCTCACGTCACATAAAAGGTTACATATTATTGGGCTTTTCCTCCTTAAATGCTACCTAGGCCCAACATTTTTGTGGGGCTCGAGAAACTTGGGGCTTAAGTAATCTTAATCCTCAATTTTGATATTTTAGAATTTTTCCTCCTCTCCTATATAAGCTTGTGTTATATGAGAGGTTAGAGTTAGACATTTTGGGACAATTTTGAGGGAACAGTGACCAAAGTGCCACTGTTCACCAACTTTTTTACCTAAATGCCACGCGAATAGTCTTATTTCCCAATCTGCCACGGGGGCAAGTTCGCTACCCGGTGTAGCGAACTCGGTTTGCTGACGTGTCACGTTTCTAGCGGATAACAAGTACCAAAGCAAAAAAAAAGTTTGAAGGTCGCTACATAGGGTAGCGAGCTTGGTTAAAACCAAGTTCTTACCCCGAGTAGCGAACTTGGTGTCCACTAGAAACGTGACACGTCAGCAAACCGAGTTCGCTACACCGGGTAGCGAACTTGCCCCGTGGCAGATTGGGAAATAAGACTGTTCGCGTGGCATTTAGGTAAAAAAGTTGGTGAACAGTGGCACTTTGGTCACTGTTCCCAATTTAGAGAGCACCTCTAGGTAGAAGCTTGAGTATTAGACGTCCTTACGAAAGTTTGAGAGAATACCACAATTATATGTGAGGTCTGAGTGTAGCACCATTATTGGTGAAATTTGATATTTTGTACCAAAAATTTTCATAGTGGAAGTTTGACTTTGGACTATTGTTCCGTGAGTTTTTACTTCTTCACATTGGAGAAGATTTTCTCATGTTAAAATTTTCTTATGTTTATCTTTTTCTCCCTATCTTTTCTATATTTCAGTTTCTATCGTGTATAGGCCAACTTGGTTAGTTTAGGCCAACCACTCTGATAACCGAGTTCTGAGCTCGACATTTCACTTCCGCAAAGGCTTATTAGCCGAGATTGAGGGACCGAGTTTGTCCCAACAGTGGTATCAGAGCCCGTGTTCGATGGGTTTTGAAGGAGACGAGATGAAGACGGTGGAATTTCACATGACGAAAACATGTTCAAGCTGACTGAGGATAGCTTCACTTACTGGAGACCAATAATGGAAGACCATTTGTATTGCAAAGAATCGGATGAGCCCATCGTCCATGAAAGAGGCCTGAAGGCAAAACCGAGAAAGAATGAGAAATCTGAATAGGAAGGCGGTGGCTATGATCATAAAATACATCGTAAAAAGCCTTTTCGAGCACGTTGTCGAGTTCACAAATGCATACGAGTTATGGGCGAAATTGGAGTTCATGATTCTGAAGAAGACTCCCAAGAATAACCACACTTGGTTCGCCGACTTGTGAATCTAATACAAGGATGGTATGAACATGATCGAACACCTCAAAACCTACAAAGGTATTGTGAGTCAATTGTCTAAAGCCGAGATGAAGATAGATGACGAGATGCAGCTGTTGCTGCTGCTGAGCTCGTTGCCAGAAAGCTGGGATACTCTGGTAGTGACATTGAGGAACTCGGCACCTGATGGAAAATAGAAGATGGACATTGTGACAGACAACCTCCTGAATGAAGAATCTAGGAGAAGATAATGAAGTGTAACCAGCACGTCTGAGGCCAATGTTGTTGAAAACAGAGGAAGGTCCGACGCCACGGTCGAAGCAAGAGTCAAGGTCGTGATGAACGAGATAAGTCCAGAGGGCGGTCAAGGCCGAAATAAGAGTTGAAGTTATTTTATTGTGGGAAGCCCGGTCATAAGAGGTCGGACTGCAGGACTCGACAAAAAAATGAAAAGAACAGCACTATGAAGCCGGGTCAGATCATTCCAAAGAAGAAAGAAGACGAGAGCACCAATGCGATGGTTGCCAATGCTGATATCGAGATCTTCCTACTCAGTGAAGATAATTTTTTAAATGTTGCATATGATGATTGCACTTGAATTGTTGACTTCGATGCCTCTTTCCATGTCAACTCACGCAAAGATTTCTTCTCTTCATACAGAGGTGGTTATTTTGGAGTGGTGAAAATGGAAAATCAGGTGACCAGTAAGATTGTTGGTGTTGGTGTTGATAATGTAACCCTGACAACATATGTCGGGTGCCGACTTGTACTGAAGGATGTAAGGTGTGTCCCTGATATGCGACTGAACCTAATCTCGGTAGGCAAGCTTGATGATGTCGGGTTAATGAACTACTTCGAATTTGGTGGTTACCTGAGGTAAGAAGGAAGACTCCTTGTACGTGATGGAAGGAAAGATAAATGGTTGAGAAGCCAACTCTGTCCGAAATGGACCTAATATGGAGTTGTGGCATAAACGTCTCGGCCACATGAGCGAGAAAAGAGCTCCAAATTCTGAACAAGAAAGGACTTCTGACCTGGTTGAAAGGCCAAGTATTGGAGAGTTACATGCACTGTCTAGTTAGAAAGCAGCACCGAGTTTCATTCGTGAGATTGAATCAACTTAGACGACGCAGGTACGTTCTTGTCCTCGTCCATACAAACATATGTTCCGTGTTGGAAAAATCTCTTTGAGGAGATCAGTATTGTGTTTCATTTATTGATGATCCTTCCCACAAAGTGTGGGTATACTTGTTGGAATTTAAAGACCAGATACTCCAAACCTTTAAAGAGTTTCATGCTATGGTGAAAATGGGGATTGATAAGAAGCTGAAAGTGGTCCGATCTGACAATGGTGGTGATTATTGCGGCCAATTTGATGCTTATTGCAGAACGACCAGGACACGACTTCAGAAGATGCCCCCAAGATTCCTCAGTTGAATAAAGTTGTTGAAAGGATGAACCAGACTATTTAAGAAAGGGTCTGAAGTATATTATCAGATGTCAAGTTGCTGAAATCATTCTGGGGCAAAGCAGTCCAAACTGAAGTTGATCTAATCAATCTTTCACCATCATGGCCACTTGAAGGAGAAATTCTTGAAGAGGCATGGACATGTCAGAAAGCGACCTATGATCATCTGAAGGTATTTTGATGTTGAGCTTTTGTGCATATCCCTAAATACGAAAGGGCGAAGCTCGATGCAAAGATGAAGGAATGCACTTATCTCGGCTCACCGAGATGTGAGTTCAAATTTTGAATTTGCGATCCAAACCACAAGAAGATAGTAAGAAGTCGAAATATAGTCTTTCATGAGAACAAGATGATTAATGAAATCTTGAAGCACAAATTTTGTATTGCTATCCGAAGTAAAGAACCTGACTCTCCTGTCTGAGCTGAAACAGGGGGAGAAAATCAAGAGAATAAAAAAAATGTTGAGAATGACCAAGATGTTGAGGTACAAGATCTTGAGATCCGAGATGAGCATGATAAGCCAGATTCTCAGCCTGGTATATATAAAAGACACTCCACTCGATTGACGAGCTAGGTACCCGCCCGATGAATACACTGTTATTGTTGAAGATGGTGAACCTTGAGGTTATAATTAATCTATGATGAGCTCGGATAAAGAAGAATGGGAGAATGCAATGCAGGACGAGATAAACTCCTCGCATGAAAATCAAACATATGAACTGACCGAGTTGCCTCAAGGAATACGAGATCTAAAGAACAAGTGGGTGTACAAAATTAAAAATGAAGAAAATGGTCAAAAACCGTGATACAAGGCCAGGATTCTAGTGGAAGGCTACAATCAAAAGAAAGGAGTTAATTTTGAACAAATCTTCTCTCTTGTGGTGAAAATGACTTCGGTTCGAACTGTGTTAGCCATAGCGGCTTCAATAGATCTCGAAGCGGAAAGATGGAATTGAAGACAATATTTCTTCGCAGAAACCTAGAAAAGGAGATATATATGGAACAACCTGAAGGGTTCTGAGCTGCAAGACAAGAAGACTCAGTCTGCCATTTGAAGAAGAGTATATACGACTTGAAGCAATCTCCTCGGCAGTGGTACAAGAAATTTGAATCTTTTATGACTAATCACAAGTTTGTCAAGATTGAGGCCAACTACTGCGTATTTGTGAAGAGGTATAAGGCAAGAGATTTTTCAAATTTTCTTTTTATATGTTGAGGACATGTTGATTGTAGGGCAAGACAAAATGAGGATACCCCCCTAAAGAAGATGTTGAGTTTGTCTGTTGGCCCTACAAAATAGATACTCAGAATCAATGCAATCCAAGACCGACCTAAAAGGCTACTGTAGCTTAGTCAAGAAAAATACATTGAGAAGATTCTGAAGAGATCTAGCATGGACAAAGCCAAGACATTGAGTACCCTTGACCGGACACATTATGATGAATCAAAAGCAGTGTCCGAGATTTGATAAAGAAAAAGACAAGATGTTGAAGATCCAGTACCATTCTGTCGTCAGAAATTTGATGTATGCAATGGTATGTACGAGACCTGACTTGGCATATGTTGTTGGAATAGTAAGTCGATATTTGTCAAATCCCGACAATGAGCTCTAAGAAGTTGTCAAGTGAATGCTGATGGTAAAGTAAGGCCGAGTTGCAAGGCTTTACGGATGCTGATTAGGGGGGAATGCCGACTTGAGGAAGTCGACGACAAGATATTTGATGACATTTACAGGAGGAGCTATCTATTGGTAATCTAAATTGCAGAAGTGTGCGGCACTCTCGACGACCGAGGCTAAGTATATAGCTGCGAATGAGGCAAGCAAAAAAAATATTATGGATAAAGAATTTTCTCTCTGAACTCAACCATGATTAAGATAAGTACGAGTTGAGATGTGACAACCAAAACACAATTCATCTTGCGAAGAACTCGACCTATTACTCCCGCACTAAATATATTGATGTTAGGTACCACTGGATCTGGGATGTGGTGAAGAATGGACAACTTGAACTTGCCAAAGTGCACACCGACCTAAATTGGTGGATTGAGGGAAAACATTTGATGACTGTTTTACATGAGGCCGACGCATTAAAGTCAGAAAGGGAAGAATTGTGATCCTTCGATTTGCGTAGGCTTAAAAAAACCCTAGTCCCCACTTTTGATATTTTAGAATTTTCCTTCCTCTCCTATTTAAACTTGTGTTATATGAGAGGTTAGGATTAGACATTTTCAGACAATTTTGATAGCACCTCTGCGAAGAAGCTTTAGTATTAGACATCTTTAGGAAAGTTTGAGAGAATACCATTATTGTAGGTGAGGTTTGAGTGTACACCAATATTGGTGAAGTTGGAGGTTTGATTTCTAACTAGTGTCCCGTGAATTTTTACTTCTTTACATTAAAGAAGTTTTTCCCACCTTATAATCTACTTGTGTTCATCTTTTTTCTCTCTCCTTTCTATATTTCAGTTTCTGCTTCGTAGAGGCCGACTTGGTGAGTTTAGGCCGACCTCTCTCATAGCCGAGCTTCGAGCTCGACGTTTGACTTCTGCAAAGGCTTATTAGCCGAGCTTGAGGGACCGAGTTCGTCCCAACACATATGAACCCCAAGGGCAGCCACAGTTGGTAGTGATCTGTGCCCCAAGGATAGGGTTGTATATTCGATCATTGGAATACACTCTTTGGGGCCAGAGATGCTATCTTTGCACTCACTCTAAGTCTTGGTCGGGGGATTAGTCTCATCCTCTCTCTGGTGACAAGTTTTCAAAGCACCCGTTGTACCAATGAGGAGCTAGTCTTAGGGGCTATACTCCGAGGGCAAGGTGGCTAGATGGGGTTGAATGAAGATATCTTCTTCATTCCAACAGGAAAAAAAGTTACATATGAGACAACAATTAGAACATCAAAACTATAGAAAAATATTACAAGTACATTATATTCTTGTCCTGTGGATACAAACTCGAAGTAAACAAATAATAAACTTCGACATGCACAAGAACTGCACGAAGAAGAGTTGTATAATTTCACTATGTACACACCCCACCACTCGCTATATCAAGTTAAGCTATTTTTTCAAAATTAGGTTCAGAGTACTAATTCCTTTCATGTTTTTCTCCACTAACAAATCTCATGATTTGATCATGCCAAGAAATCTTCCTAAGTATAGTAAAGAATTGAAATTCGGCGACCTCTTTCAAAATTAGATTTGAACATTGGGTATCACACACAATAGATTTAAGGAATTTTGGCCCTTCTTAACTAATTTAAGAACATGATCCATGCATCCCCCTCAATAAAATTACTTCTTCTTTTTTCCCGATGCTTATATATTTAAATGAAATTAATCTCCTTTGTTGGGTTGGAATGCAAATATTTTTGTCAATGTCCCCTTATTTCACCTAGAAATGGAAATAGAAACCATTTAATCCTTGCAATTGGTCACAAATTGCTTACCAGTTGTCGAATCTCAAGATTAATAAAATTACGTTTAGGCTAATCTAAAAATGTCTATAATTACCAAATGATGGTAGCTCAGTTGGCGCCAGAGAACTGAGTAGATTAAGGTGAGAGAATGTGTTCGATACTCACCAATACCATTTTCGGGAGGGATTTAAATCTTAATCACGACCCATCCTAGATTGGATAGTCGCGAAATGATGAATTGATTGAAATATCTCTAAAAAAAGAAAAATAAATGTCTATAATTATATTTTTGGACCTCATCACGTTATGTACAAAAAATGGACATTTCTCCGCTTGCCACATAAAAGCCCAATTTGAGATTTACGTGCATCTGATCTGTCAGTTTGTTTGGGCCGTCTAAGTTCTGAAAATGCAGAAGCTCACACTTATCAAACCAAAAAAACTGATGAAAGGAAAAAAAAAAATTAAAAAAAGCCGTCAACATGTGGCTGATTTCAACGGAATGTGTAAGTTGTAACCCCCACCATCTATATGAGTTTGGTCAGGTGAGGTTGATAAGAAGCTGATAACTAAAAAAAGAAAATTTGACAAGATGATGCGGAACGGTAGTTAAGTTAAGAGTATTTTTTTAGCGAGGTACTTAATTAATATTTTATTATGCAAAGATCTTATTAACATTAAATATTTAAAAAGTATTTAAATTCAAAGATAATAAATTTTTTACCCAAATCTTAATTAGATACATAATTTCAATAAAATATAAACTAATAAGATAAAGAGTTTAATGTCTTTAATGTTGTAAAAAAATAAAATCATCTCCTATACGTAAATAAAAATATGTGAAATTTATGATTTTCCTTTTCTTTTCTCTTTACATAAGTCTCGTATATTTTTATTATATGTAGGAGAATATGAGAAATATCAAACCCTAAGATAAAATCTTAAAAAATAAGAGAGCCCGTAGTATATTAAACATTCTGCTAGCAAACTAACAAATCATCCAATCAATTTTATTTTTTGAATACATTGGTGGGAATTGAACACACAACCTAATACAATCTACCTACATCCCTCACAACCAGATCAATCCTAATAGCTTCAATCAATTTTATTAAATCATAGAAGTCAATGCTACAATAATTCAAAAGTAACAACATTATCGAGCTAATTGTCTCACGTGAAACACCACTAATCAACTTTAAAACAATACAATTAAATTCATTTTGGGCAAGAACAAACTGAAAGTATAAAAATTAATGTACGGTAACTAATTAACTATGAAACAGAAGAGTTAATTAATTTTGTACACAACCATGCAAAAACCAAAAAGTAACAAATCAAGCTTTTTTAGCAAAGAGGATAATGTCCTGATTGTTTTACAAACAAAAGACAATAATCATGTACAAAAAAAAAAGAAAAAAAAAAGACAATAATCAATGTAACATTGGAATGTCGGAATAATAATAATAATAATAATTATTAAAAAATGGGTTTTAGAAAAGTTATGTAGTAGAAAAAGTGTTTTTGTTATGTTATAGAGATCCATTTTGCAAGCCGAAGATTTTTTTTCGACCCATTTTTCTTTTTTTGGTTATTTTGGATAATGTTCTGTTTGAAACAAAAGAAATTTTAACATTGGAATCACGTTAAATTATATATCTCCCGAAACAAAAACATTGTTGGTACTTGGTAGTTGATCAGCTGTGACTGTCGGTGCATGGCCATAAGCATCTCTCTCCTCCTCCATTTTTCTTTCTCTCTCTAAACTCTTCTGCTCTGTTCAGCTTACAGCTTCTTCTTCTGCTTCGAGACAAGAAAAAAAAAGAACCTTAATAGTTGCAATTTATGCACAAAATAATTACTATCACTATCGCCATTATAGTCATCATTATTATTGCTATTATTATTATGGTGGTATGCGTGAGAGAGAGAAGAGAGGGATGAGAGAAACCAGAAAACGTTCACCTCCCAAATGATCCCATTGCCGAAGCAATGTAGAACACGCGAAATGGAACAAAGGGTCCACAACTGCATCTAGAAATGTTTTTCGAAAGTGAATTTTGTTAAGAGTGAAATCGGTTGGTGGCAATGGAGTCTCGAATGGATCAGTATGAGATCATGGAGCAGATCGGTCGTGGAGCTTTTGGAGCTGCTATTCTTGTTAATCACAAGGCAGAGAAGAAGAAGTATGTGCCATTTGCTATCTTCGTTATGCTTTGTTTTTCTTTTTGAAGCTAGTTAAGTGTGTAATGGGGTTAGGTTCAAAATTTGAGAACTGGAACTTAGTTTTTTTCATTCATTGGTTTGCAGATATGTGTTGAAAAAAATCAGGCTTGCGCGCCAGACTGAACGCTGCAGAAGATCTGCTCATCAAGAGGTAGGTTTTTTTGGTTTCTAACCACTTGATTTGCCTCATGATTGGAGATTTTACCATTTTAGCTTGTTTTTGGGATTCTAGATGGCTCTTATTGCTAGAATTCAGCACCCTTATATTGTGGAATTCAAGGAGGCATGGGTTGAGAAGGTGAGACTCAAAACAAAACACCCCTTATGTTTTTTCAACAATTTGTTAATTGTTATAAGAGTAAATACTCTTTTAGGTCTCTAACAAAAAACACGGTTTTCACTTTGAGTCCCTTACAAAAAAAAAATTAGTCCGGAGGTTTTAAGAAATTCATAGTGGACCCATTTTAGTCTTTTTGAGGGACTAATGTGGATATTTTTTGAATTTGTGAGGGACCACGATTTTAACTAAATGGGTTCACTTTGAATTTTTTAGACTAATAAT
This sequence comes from Gastrolobium villosum, assembly GCA_032173675.1. Lineage (NCBI taxonomy): Eukaryota > Viridiplantae > Streptophyta > Magnoliopsida > Fabales > Fabaceae > Gastrolobium > Gastrolobium villosum. The sequence goes on from JAVKPL010004218.1 coordinate 155,928, forward strand.
TTTCTAAGGTACTAAAATGGGAACCATGCTTTTTTTTGTTAAGGACCCAAAAGAGTATTCACTCTTGTTATAATGAAGTATTATACTGTATTGTGTAAACTAGAAATAGTTGTAGTATGACTATTTTCTTTTCATCTTAAGCACTTTTTACTTGTATTGTAGGGTTGCTATGTCTGCATTGTTACTGGCTACTGTGAAGGTGGAGACATGTGAGTTTCCAATAATACTTACAAACACCCAGTGCCAAGTAAAAGTTAATGAATTGTATATGTTCATTTACTTAAAAATTTGTTATATTTGTTTTCTCTTCAAATCTTTAACAGGGCTGCGTTGATGAAAAAATCAAATGGAGTTTACTTTCCTGAGGAGGTATTCTTGTCTCGTGGATGCACAGATATATTTGATTTTCCTATATCTTGGATTTTTGTTTAAATGTTTTAGTTGCTCACAATGGAGGTGTTTGACATTGCTCAGAAACTGTGCAAGTGGTTTACTCAATTACTGTTGGCAGTTGAATACCTGCATTCAAATTTTGTTTTACATCGTGACCTAAAGGTATTACTTAGATGAAACAAACTATATGGCCTTTTTATTTTTAATCTTCCATTTGATATTAAGTTGGATTTTTATCAACTCTGCTGACAGTGTTCCAACATCTTCCTTACCAAGGATCAGGATGTTCGCCTAGGTGAGTTCATCTACCATATTTGATTACTTTGGAGATAGATTATTGAGTTTTCATCCTGAATTTGTCTGTAATTTCCTGACATTTCTATAGGGGACTTTGGGCTTGCTAAGACACTAAAAGCGGATGATTTGGCTTCTTCGGTATGTGCAAAATTGGGAAGCTATTCTTACTTTGGTTTTTTTTTTAAATCCAAACTTTTTGCTTAGAATCCTACATGCTAAACTTTAACACAATATGCTTAGAAGCACTTAAGCACAGTTATAGGTCTAGGATTTTTCATCTTCACATCATTCTTTTTCTTTCTCTCTTATGTTGACACATACAGTTATACTCACACTCAGAAAACACTATTCAAATTCACATATAATCATGCAGCTATTTTGTACATACCCCTCCCAAATTTGGTTCCCTAAAACTTTATCTGTTCATGAGAACTGAAAGCCTCATTTTGTTACTATGTTGTTAAGTATATTGGGCAAGTCATGAACTAATGTTTGTTTAATTGAAATAACTCTAATTGTTTTGGTTGATTTGTTCCTTTACACCGTACTGCCCTTTTTTGTTGTTGTTACTATGTTATTTAAACTAGACTCTCACCAAAACACTTCTCATTTTATCAAAGCAGAATTTATGCCATGGCTGCTGGAATTTTTTTTTTTGCTTATATAGATAGCCTTGAAATCCTTCAAATAAAACATTTCTACTTCAACCAAAAATTGGCCTCAAACCGGACAAATCAGGGCAACAGCCTATATAGATAGCCTTGAAATCCTTCAAATAACTTTCTTCTGCTTATAACTTTTATTAGCGTGGCAAAATGTTTACATTTCTTCCACTTTTCATAGATTTCTTTCTTTGTAATAAAAAAAATATATTCACTTGTTTTGGTTGACCATAATGGCATTAAAAAATGTGTATTTTCTTCAAATTTGATAGATAAGACCAATGATTATTACTATTGGTGATAAAATTTTGGTTTCTACTTGAATCTGATTCAGTTGGAAAACTATGTTTATGTTGTAGTGTGTTTTATTTATTTATTATTTTTTCCCATATTTTGTAAGGATGGAATCCATGTTTTAATAATTTCCAATTACTAAAGGTTTATAATATGACATCAGTACCATCTTTTTCAATCCATGTGATTAGCATTTCATTTATTTAATAAATACTAGTTACCTGGGTGTGGAATTAGTTAATTGTTGTAAATATTTGTTTACATATAGCACTCCCAACTGATGTGTCCTGAACTGCTTGCAGATATTCCTTATGGATTCAAATCTGATATTTGGTCACTGGGTATATGTCTTGTGTCATGAATATCTGATACTTGCAGAGTTTGTTTTTGCTGCAGCTAAAATACATTTTTGTTGTTCAGGGTGTTGTATATATGAGATGGCTGCTCATCGCCCTGCTTTTAAAGCATTTGTAAGATTTCCTTTGATTTTTGACTTTATACTATTTATAGATATGCTGTAATCATTTGTTATTCTTTTAATGTATTATCCCTCAAGTCATATGTGAATGTAACATCTCATTTCTGCATCAAAGTTGCAGTTTTGTGCAACAGAAAAGATAAGGTCTCAATTGGCATTATTAGTCCAGAAGAAATAAAATTCTAACAGAGAATTTTCTGTTGAGAGTTGCTATAATTTTTTTTTTTTTAAAGTAGAAGAAGGTTATAGTTACAATCTTTTAACAATAATTTTCTTTATCGTTTGTTAAAATAAATTCAACAGTTACAAAAAATATCAAATGAGAGCCGTTAATTTGATTTTGATTAATACTAACCAAAACAAAAAAAGCAGTGTAACCTACCTCTTTAAAGTATCTATAGAGATGCTCTAATTTTTAGTGAATTCTTTTGATGTGTTATCCTTAAATTAGATCTGAACGTAATATCTCATTTCTGGACCAAAATTAGCAAATTTATGATTTTGTTCAGCTAAGAAGACAATGCATCAGTTTATCTAAATGGTCTAGAAGGAAGAAAACTATAAAAACTAAGTTTGATTGAAGTAGACTGCTGACCAGATTAATTCCAGATTTTGCAAAGACCTACCAGAATCCTCATTGTGACCTATATTTTGGTTGTTTTTCTGATATCTGTGATGGGATAATAAATTTAAGTTTGTTTTGCAACCAGTCTTAACTGATGTTTTTTTTTACCTGGAGTAGTGCTGCATAACATTTAATTTTCTGACATTTCTAGAATTTTGTTAATTGGAGTTGCTGGGTGATTTTGAGTCGCTTCATGTGATTCACTACACTATAGTATAGATATTCATGTGTGTGTAGGTAGGTATCTTATCATGATTTTTTTCTTGATAAGCATGATGAAGGTGTTGATAAAGGTGTTGTTGATGTTAATGTTGAAGCATGATAAATCTTGTTTCAGGAATGTTGAAGCATGATAAATCTTGTTTTCATCCTTGTAAGATCTGCTTTTGCTAAGCTTATTATCATTATATTAACAGAATGTCAGTGATTACTCATGGTTACCTTGTGAAGTCTGGTTTGTTTGGCAGAAAGATGTATGCCTCCACGTGGTTTGTGTGGGTGCACTTAACGACATTGTTATACACTGCATTTGTTATACCACTCCGATTTTTTGTTTATTTTCAAGAATGTTTGTTAGAGAATATAATATAAATCATTAAAAAGGCCCTCACCTACTACTTAAGGTTTGGGTGAAAGTTTCTAATCTGCTTTTGCTACAAAGCTTATGGAATTAAAAGAAACACAAGGTGACCAAAAAAAATGGGTTTGTGCAGCACAAGGCAGACCAATAATAGGCTTGTGCCATATTCCACACTTCAAGAAAGTCAGGGGGTGTGTTAGAGAATTAATATACATAAATCAAAAAGGCCGTCACCTATTACCTTAAGGTTTTGGGTGAAGTGGTTCTTGTGAAGTCACGAGTTCGATCCTCACCGCCCCCTGGACCAAAAGATGGGCTTGTGCAGACCAATAATGGGCTTTTGGCAGAAAGGTATGCATGCATGTGGTTGTGTGATGTGTTAACGACATAAAATATCCACTGCATTTAAAAAAATCCATCACTTTTTGGGGGAAATGGTTCTTTAACAATGCTGTTAAATTCTTTAAAAGCTTAATCAGTGAACACTTAAAAAATGCATTCAAAATTATTTATCTGTTGCTGCTATTCATATGGAAAGGAGCAAAAAGGCTTCTGTTTGGCATAAGGAGAAACTTAAATCTGTCTAGGTTCGGAGGATGGATTTTATTTTATTTTTTAAACATTCTAGTTGAATTCATACTTTCCTCTGTGCATGTATGTGTAGTAGTGTACTAGAAATCTTAAATTGTCGGTTCGTACACACAGGAAAACACTGATAAAGGGCATGCTGAGAAAAAATCCTGAGCATCGTCCAACAGTAAGCCTCTCTTGAGAGTAACCTTATTTCCAATGTGAAACTGGTTTCCTATCATTGCTTATCCTGAACAACTTCAATTCATATTTTTCACAGGCATCTGAGATCTTAAAGCACCCTTATTTGCAGCCTTATGTTGATCAATACCGTTCATCTTTCTGGCCTCCAACAGCCTCTTCTCCTGAAAAGCCAATTTCGGCTGTCCATGACTCTCGAAAAAAAATATGGCAGAAAGTCAAAACACTAGTAGTTCAAGTAGTGACAAAGATAGTTTGATTTCAAATGAGAGAAACATTGTGAAAGTAGTGTCAAAGTGTGATAACAAAGTCACTGAGACAGACCTGGCATCAATTGACGATGATGACTCTGAGCATCTCCTGCCTAGTGAAGAAAGAAACAGCGTAAGCAATGTCAACGCCAAAACAGATGAGAAAGAGGTGATGAAACCATCTCATAATGAGCACCATTCTAATGTTGTATCTAAGCAACCAAAAACAATTAAGAATATAATTATGGCATTAAAAGATGGAAAAGTTAGAGAAACAAGTTCTCCAATGAGAGGCAATTGCATAAAGGCATGTGGTGTATCAATACAGAAAATAAATACAGAGAAACAGTCCAAATTGCCCAAAACTAATTTTGGTGCTTCTGGTTTGAAGAATAATTTAGAGATGCCAACTATTGCACCTTCAAAAGCAACCCCTGATACTGCAAAACGAATGCAGGGATCACATCCTTCAAAGCAACAGGTACATTAGTAACATTATCAATAGAAAAGATATATACTGTATTATTAGTTACTTTTGAAGATTTCCTCATGACACTGATATTTATTTCTGGTATATTAACACATGCAGTTACCTATGATAGAATCTACACCAAAAACTAAACCTGGACCTAATGTGACTGCACCCTTTAATCCTATCAAACAAGTAGAAGGAGGTGGAGTTCCTGCCAAGCAAAGGCAAAAGACTCCTCCAAGCTTACTTAAGCCACCTTCATTTCTAGGATGTATGAGGCAGGTTGGGCTTGATGCACCAAATGCATCAAATGATATTGGAAAGTTAAGACCAAATAAAGTGGCTCAGGAGCCTAAGTTTAGCCATCATCAATTGGCCAACCGTCATCTACCACATGTTTCTAGAGAGATTAGTAGAGAGCCTTTAAAGGCTTTTGAAAGTAGTTTCAAAGGAATGCAAACAGACTGCAGCAATTCTGTCTCATCTTCAGTCTCTATTCAAGGATTTGAACTTTCTGACTATGCAACCACTTTTATTGACTTGAGTGAACCAATATTTCTTGATCATGAGAGTTTAAACCAGGCTGAAAATGTCGAATCTCGTCCAGACAGCAGTTCACCTGCTACCTATTTGCATTTTGATATGTCTGAAAAATGGTCTGGGGAAAGATCTGTGGTTACACCGAATTTTCAAAATACAATTACTAGTAATGAGAAAGTAAGTCCCAGTTTAACTCTTGATCACTCAGTTCAAGATTCTAAGTTAATGTTCGCTTCTGATGATAGTTTTCCCATAAATCAAACAACTACAAATGCTGCCTCTGATAATAGTTCTGTAGATCCCTCTGCTGAAGTAGCAAAAGAAATCAAAGACCTTCAAGATATTTCTAAGGAAATTATTTCAACCAAGTCTCTCAAACATCCACTTCCCATTTCTGGAGAAAAGTCTGTTCGTGAACAGGTTAGTCCGGTAAGCAAGGTAAATTTTAGGCATGATCAAGCTAGCCAGCCAAAACTCATGTGCATCTCCACTGGTGATGACAAATTCATGGCAAGGGAAAGAATTTCATCAGTGACTAAAAGTGCTCCCCTGATTATCTCTACTGAAATTTCAAGCCAGAAAGTTTTGCAAGAGAAAGAAGCAGTTTTACATAATCCAGCACCAGAGAGGCAAGTTGCTGGCCATTTTCATCCAGCTTTTGATGATGTCATCCATGTTATACGCCATAGCAGTTACCGCGTGGGGAATGAGCAGCCGGTGAAGGAATATGTGGAGATGGGAGTTCAAAATGTAGATGTTAGTAAATTTATCAACATTGTAAGGGATGATTTAGAAATGAGAAACGTGAGCACTCATCCTAACTTCAAATCTTCAAGTTGCTCAGACTCTTTGAGCTTGAGATCAAGTATTTCTGACCATCCTGGTATTGAGAAACAAGATGTGAAAAACCCTGATTCTCTAGTTTCAAAATCCAATTCCATGGAATATACCAAATATAACACTCCTATAGCCGAAGAGGAAACACCAGCAAAGGAAACTTTGGATGTTAAATCTTCCAGGCAGAGAGCTGAGGCACTTGAAGGGCTCTTAGAATTGTCTGCAGATTTGCTGCAGCAAAATAGATTGGAGGAACTTTCAGTTGTTCTGAAGCCCTTTGGAAAAGATAAGGTCTCTCCAAGAGAGACAGCCATTTGGTTAGCCAAGAGTCTAAAAGGATTGATGATTGAGGAAAGTGGGGGACGCTGTTAATGAGGTTTCTTTTCCATTGTAAGTTTGCTTGTATTTGATATTTTGAATTGCTTTATTAGTTCGTAGTTTTTCAAATGCCACTTTAATTAAGAGAACAAACAGGCTTTATCGTTTTTTCTCTCATTTTTTGTAATTCTTCCAGTGTTTTTATGCTGTTATAACTTGTAAATAGTAAATGTACATGACATCAATTTACGTTCACTTGTATGAACATGCTCTGCCCAGGCAAAGTTAACATGTACACATTTAATGTTCTCCCTAGATGATCAACTACAATTATGACGTAATGGAGCAAACCAAAGATCAGAATAAAGTTGACACTAATAAATGACACAGAAACCATACTTTAATTAGCAATTAGAAATCAATGTTATGTCGATCATATTAATTATTTATCAATAACTTCCACAAAGCATATAGAAAGTCTTAAAGGTGAGAGAGACATTTACACAGCTCAGTTATCAAAGAAGCACTTTCTTTTCTTATTGTTAGATTGAGCACATCTTAAAAATAGAAGTAAAAGAAAGGAACAAACTACTATACAAGTAGGCCGACCTAGTTCAAATAGCCACTTCGTGAGTGCCTGGGAAGGGATTATTCTAAACAGTCTTTTCCTTGCTGTTTGCAAAGAGACTAATTCGAACCCGCGACCTGACATACCACGGCAAGCAAGCTTACCGCTGAGCCAAGCCGGCCCTTCAACAAACTACTATACAAGTTTACAATAAAAAAAAAAAAACAACACAACATATGCTTCCATTTTGTCCTCTAATATTGGAATAAGCGCTTCCTCCTTCTTCTAACTTCTAACATAGCAGTCCTTGCCGATACCTAGAAGCTTGCCTTTGTTCTTTATGGGAACGAATCCAACATCCAAGTCACCACAGTAAATGTCCAACAACTTTTCCCTGGTTGGCCACAATCCATCTTTGAATGTAATTGTAGCCAACATTTTCACGTCAAAGTTCACTATCCCTTTGTTCCAATCCTTAACCATATCCTGAGACACAACCTTACGCGCCAACTTGGTGGGTGAGTCCTTCAACCCCAACTTAACCTTCACATCCTTGTTGCTCATATTCTCCAAGTAAATGGGTTGCAGCAGAGAAGCACCTGAGAGCCCCACAGAGCCATAACACGCCCACACGTTGAAACGTTCAACAGTCACTTGGATGTTCTTGTTTGGGTTTGTTATGTTTAGTTCCACCTCGTACCTGCCTCTGAGTTGTGAGTCAGAGACACTGAAGTTGGAGACAGAGAGTGAGGTAACTCGAAAACCCGGTTCATGGGGGTTCAGGACAAGCCAAGCTATGGCGATGATGACAGATAGAAAAAGAAAGAGTGAAATGATTGTCCATTTAAGTCCCCGGACAAAGCAGGTAACAGAGGACCTTGGTGGTGTTGTAGTAGTAGTAGTAGTGGTGGTGGTGGTATGAAGAGGTTGAGGCTCCATGTAGATTTTGGAAGCCAAAGAGTTATGCTAGTTAGAAGCCAAAGACAAAGTCAATTTTGTCCTAGAACTGTTGTTGTTTCTAAATAGTACTTGACAATCTTGTAATGGAAGGTGAAGGTTATGATGCAGTTCAAAAAACAGAAAGGGTTTAAAGGACATGAAAGGAAGAATAAGGACACCTGAATGCAGATGGCTACTATAAATAGCATAGTGTATATTCATATATGGTAAAATAACCTTGAGCTAGTAGCAAAATTCTGATTTGTAGCTAGGTAGGTTCCGCGAAGCATCCTCGAAAACACAATGTTGCCCCCGTAAGGGGAATTACACGTCTAGGCACAGAATTAACTCATTAAGGACAACGCCGAGTTGTTTTTCGGTAATCTTTTGGAGTGTGAATTTAAAATAGATGATATATATATATATATATATAAATGTGGCAGGATCTTTGATATCACTATCAAATTTAAAATTTGACACCTCATCTGAAAGCCGTAGATCAAAAAAGATTAACGACTCTGATTTATAAGCATGTGATACCATTAATCTTTTTTTTGATCTAACGACGGCTATCAAATGAAGTGTCGAATTTCAAATTTGACATTGGTGTCAAATGATTCTGCTTCAATATATATATATATATACATAGGGAAAATATTTGTCCTTTTGAAAAATGACCATTTTAGTTAAAATTTTAACTAAAAAAAAAATTATTCAGTTACTCCTTCGTGATTTATATTGTGTATCTTTTTCTCCCATTTAAGATGACACTATTTTATGTCCTTTAAAAGGACAAACACCAATGTTATAAAATAAAATAAAAAGGACAAACACCAAACTTATATGTAAGGGGATTAATGTTTTCTGAAGGATAGGGGTGTTCATCAACCGATTCAAATCGCGGTGATCGAATCGAAAAACCGAAAACCGAAAAAATAAAAACCAAAAAAAAAAATCGTAAAATTTAATTAGATTGGATCGGATTTTGGATGGGTTGCTAAAAACCGATCCAATCCAAATCAATCCAGTTATTCCACAACCTTACCATCTACCTACTTGGGTCTTTCCCCAATAATAACCTAAAATCCATATAGCATAATTCTAAATACAAGACCCATTAACCCATCATGTTGGAGAAAGTAAATTGTGTTTGATCTATGTTATTCTTTTTTTTTTGTAAGATACATAATATAATTTTATTATATAGGTTATTGTTGTATAGTAGCTCCTCTATAGGATGAGAATTTGGATTACTTCATATCTCAGACAACTATATTATAAATTTTTTGTTGAAAGTAAACGATGATAATTTAACTTTTTGTTGTACAATACTTTTAGATTGCATAATTTTATCATACAAACTTTATAAAGCGGATACATATAAAAGATATGGTATTGGGAAAAATGTTTATCCTTTTAAATGACACAACTTATATCCTTTCACTCTCATAAAGAGGTGGGACTCACACCTTTATTTTTTTGTCAACTCTTTCTCCTCTTTTTATCTATCTCTTTTTCTCTATTGAAATGACACAACTTTACATCCTTTAAATGATACACACTTGTTATCAAAAAAAAAAATGACACACACTTTTCCCTATGTTATTTGCCAAATAATCAGTATACAAATCTTAGGCTTTTCAAAAAAACCGAAAATCGATCCAATCCAAACCGAATAAAATTGGATTGGATCAGATCGGACTTGGAAAAAAAATTAAACCGGAAGGGATTGGATCGGATGATTTTTACTTCCAAAATCGATCCAATCCAGACCGCGAACACCCCTACTGTATATATAGGGGTTTACATTTCTATAACTGATGCATGTACAACAGTCAAATACTTGTCATATATATTCGTGAAAATATTAAATGTGGAGAATCATAACCATACACTTGTCAATGTTTTAGCGGTTGTATAAATGATTTTACCACACACACACACACAACATTTTGTGGGGCCCACAGCAAAAAAAAAAAAAACTTCGGCACACAAAACGAATCTCTATAACATTACACAATCATTTTTCCTACCACATAACTCTTATAAAACCCTTATTTATTATATTAATTTTATCAAAACACCTTTCATTAATTCTTCTAAAACTCAAAACGACGTAGTTTTTGAGTGGACGAAGATAAGATTATCTGAGGTGACTTGATAAACGATAAACCCCATATATATATATATATATATATATATATATATATATATCTGTCATGTGTGTGTGTGAAAAGTATTTCTCCAGTCACCGAATATAAAGTTATTTTCAGTGAGCTCAAGACGACGTCGTTTTGGGTTATAAGATTAAAAAATTATAATGATTAAGACAAATATAACCCTGCAATACATTATAATTACAAAAATACCTTGATTTCCGCTCAAAATGACGTCGTTTTGAGTTCACTAGAGATAACTTTATCTCCACTTACTGGAGAAATCTTTTACCTTATATATGTGTGTATATATATATTTTATAAGAGTTATATTGTAGGAAAAGTGATTGTGTTATGTTATAGAGATTCATTTTGCGTGTAATAATTTTTTTTTTTTAAAACATGCGGACCCCATAAAATGTTGTGTGTAGGAAACTTTTGTGGTCATATTAAATGATAGAATGCAAACCCATATATATATATATATATATATATATATATATATATATATATATATATGGTTTTTATAAGAGTTATGTTGTAGGAAAAATGATTGTGTTATGTTATAAAGATTCGTTTTGCGTGCCAGAATTTTATTTTATTTTTTTGCTGCGGGCCCCACAAAATGTTGTGTGTGTATGAAATTTTATAAGGTCATGTTACATGATAGATGATAAACCCTATATATATATATATATATATATATATATATATATATATATATATATATATATATAGCAGAAAGTTATACTTAAGAGCTACAACTTTTTTTTGTTTACAATTTCTTACAACCATATTTTGACTGTTGATTTTTGATAATCAACAGTTATCATTTATTATAAATTAATATTTAATTAATGAGTTTGATTTATGAAATTTAACGATTGATTAACGGAAATCAATGGTTAAGATATGATTATAAGAAGTTGTAAACAAAAATAGGTTGTACGTATAACCTTCCTTATGTGTGTGTGAATCTATGTGTCCTTTTAAAGGAGATAAATCTAGGTCCTTTTAAGAGAAAAATAGATACAAAGAGATGTGGATTCCATTTGAAAAATAAAATAAAATATGTGGGTCTCACCTCTTTGTATTTGTCTTTCTCTTAAAAGGATCTAAATTTGTGTCCTGTATTTTTTTCACACACACACACACATATATATATATATATATATATATATATATATATAGGAAGGTTATACTTACAACTTACAGCTTTTTTTTTTATAACCTCTTACAACTATATATTAACACCATTGATTTCTGCCAATCAACGGTTATGCTTTTCGTAAATTAAACTTATTAATTAATTATTTGTTCACAATAAATGAAAATAATTGATTGGCGAAAATTAACGGTGTTAATATACGATTGTAAGAGGTTGTAAGTATAACTTTCCTCATATATATATATATATATATATATATATATATATATATATATATATATTAAAGAAATGTGTTTATTTTTGTTGATAAATAATATTAAATTTATTTGTTAAATTCTATCGTTATGTTCTTTTCTTTGTTTGGTTGATATTCCTCGTCATCAAATATAATATTGTTTGATACATGGACGAGAAATAAAATCAAATACAAAAATTTCAGGAACAAATGTTTTTATTCTTTGACAAAAACAAACACAGATTATGAGAACGATAGAGACGGAAAGTGACAGCCAAAACGACGAGGGAATAAGGGTATGTTTGATTGTGTTTTGTTTTTTCTTTTTCTTTTTTCTTAAAATTATTTTGTAAAATAGTTAATGAAACAAGAATCTTTTTTATATTTTTTTTTGCTTTGAAAATTAAAAGTTAAGACATAAAAAGAAAACAACTCAAGTTATATTTTTTAAATTTGATTCTAAAAATAAAAAATAGTTACAATTTTATTTTTACTTTTTTTTACAAAACAGATGTTATCAAATAGGGTTTTTTTTTTTATTCTGAAAATTTAAAAATTATTTTTCAAAATAGATTTGAAATAGACCCTTATTCATTTACATCAACTGTCTTTTTTTATCAAGCTCGGTTTTGATACACTTGAACAGAAGAAACTCTTGTATATTTTGAGAATATTATATTACTTTTATAAAAATATAATATATGTAACACCACATAATTATTTATGGCATTAAATTAAAAAAAGTATTAGATTAAATTTTAACAATTGTTGAATTGCTTATATTATTACTCTATATAAGTATTGTATTTCTCAAATTGGAAGAGATAATTTTATTTCATATACATATATAAAAATAGAGAAAAGTATTTCTGCAGTCACTGGAGATAAAGTTATCTCCGGTGAACTCAAAATAACGTCGTTTTGGGTTATAAAATTAAAAAATTATAATCACAAAGACTAATATAACCCTGTAATATATTAGAATTACAAAAATACCTTAATTTCCGCCTCAAAATGACGTCGTTTTAAACTCATTGGAGATAACTTTATCTCCAGTGACTGAAGAAATCCTTTTCCCATAAAAATATGCTAAATCTATTTTTTTTTTCTCTTTTTATTTTACATGACCCGATATGAGTCTAATACATTTTATATGTGTATAATGTAGAAAATAATTTTATTTCATAAAATATGAAAAATATTAATCCATGGATATTTTTGGTTGCTATGCTAGTTTCGACTCGTGAGTCTTAACCAGCCATGTGGGTTTCTTTTTTCTTTTCTTTTTTTTTAATATGTGGGTTTCTAGTAACAAGCCGATAACAAATTTATAATAAATAAATTATATCTCGTAAAATATAAAAAAATTATTAATCTCATAAGTATTTTTCGTTTCCTTTTAGAATTTGCAGAAAAAAAAGTAATTTTTAGTTCTAACTCATATGAAGTTAAATAAATTTATTAAGATACGTAGTATGGCAAAATATTATGTGTTTTAAAATTTTGTTTTATTAAAGTAAGACGTAAATCATTTTAATTTTATTGTCTTGATCCCGTAATAACTTTACTTTTTATAGAATTATACTCATGTTATATGAAAATAAAGCTAGAATTAAAAATGATAATTCAAGTAATACATTCTTGAGTCCGTTTAAGTAAGATTTTAAATTTAAATATTTGTGAAGGTAAAAAAAAATATTTGAAAGAGCCAACTTTACCATGATGTGAATATTTTTGACTAAAACAAAATTACCTCCCATAAAAAATATATGTAATTTTTCAAAAAAAATATATATAGCAAAATTGGAGATTGAAATTAGGATTTAATAACGTGAGAATGAGATCACGGTGAGGTGGGTTATCCTCTGTTCAATTTACGCGGTTGTAGACTTTGTACTGTCTCTCTGCCACTCAATTCTTTTATGTTACCTTTTGCATTTGTCTCTCTTTCTTGCTTTATGTGCCTTTCACTTGATGCACTCCTTAACTAGGAAACTACAACATTCACCAATTTAATTAAGAGATTTATGACTCTACGTCTCTGAAGTGGAAATACATACTTTCATGTATGATTTAACATCGAAGATTTTAACCTTTAATAATTAAATTAATGGTGATGATTATATAATTTTCTATCTTTATATTTTTTCTCTCTACTCTCTTATCACCGTTAATTCACTCATGTATGGTTATGATTGTCTCACATGATATGATCATATTAATTAGCACATGAGAGGATCCACTCCCTCTCGTGAAAAGTAAAGTGTTTCCTCCTTTAATTAATGAGTTTTGTAAGAGTTATGTTGTAGGAAAAATGATTGTGTTATGTTATAGAGATTCGTTTTACGTGCCGAAAGTTTCTTTTTTTACTGTGGTCTCACAAAATGTTGTGAGTGTAGGAAATTTTTTGTGGTCATGTTAAGTGATTGATAATAAACCCTTAATTAATCCCCAATTACGTAGCTTTGATCCAAGAAAAGGTTTGAGATCAGTAGTAAGAAGTCACCACCATTCTTTTGGTCAACCCATAATTAAACTTTTGTTTCTTATTGTATTAGCTCAGAGATTAATGTTTTAAGGAGATAATTTTATTTTTAATACACATATAAAAATGTGTGAAATTTTTTTTTCCTCTTCACATGACCCTATATAAATATCCGCATATTTTTATATATATATATAAGAAAATAAAATTATCTCATACAATATAAGAAATATTAATCTGGTTAACTTATAAATCTCCTACAATATAAATCTCATTAACTCATATGATGAGCTTTATTGATTTCAGCTGAAACATATGCACCTTTTTTGGTCAACACTCCACAGCTCATACATATATGATTCGTTACCCCATTTGAATGCTAAAAGATTAAAACCATCAATTTAATAGCCAAAAGAAACTACTATCTAGAAAAGGAACCATCTCAATTGGGAATTTGGGATAAGAATCATTCCTATGGAAAGATCATTAATGAAATTTGCTGAAGTGCTTAAACACGAAGTTGTTTTTCTCCATGTTATTTTCGCTAATATTTCGTGTTCCTTTTCTCATAATAATTGTTGCTACGAGTGTCATCACTTGCTAACTTATTCTTTTTTGGAAACTCTCTTTTTGCTAGCAGCTTAGACTTTGGTGGGTCATATAATTAATGGTCTCTCCTTGTTATTGGGTCCTAATTAGTGGTCTCCGCACACTGTACCCAGGCTTGATCCATCTTCAACTTGGGCTTTATGGCGATAAAGTAGAAGCATGATCAGCTATGGCTTTCAAAATATAACAGTCACTAATACGATTAATTCTAGGAAATATTAATGCTATGAACCTTATTCATAAAAATATATAATAATCTTTCATAAATTTATCATTATTTATATTAACAAAAAAACTTTACTTATTATTGTTTTTCACTCAATGAAAATAAATGACCATTTAATACCAAGTAATAATTATCTGCAATTTTTTTTCATAACTTAATGGAAAAATATAAGACTTCATTTATAATTGTTCACCACTCAACGAAAAGTAATAACTATTCACAAATTGCTTTATAAATTCATGAATCATGTATATTTGCTTCCATTCAATAAAAATAATATGACATGATTTTTTTGAAAATTCAAAGTCTTTGTTTACATACATTTTGGCCTTAAGAACTAACAACTAGGGGCGTAATTAGGTCAGCCAGGCTTTGGCTTTCATGGCCTAGGCCTACATAAAAAAGAGTTTGGCCTATCTGGCCTACGAGCTTATCAAATGCTTAGTTTAAAGGCCAAGCCGGCTTGTTATTTAAAAATAAAAAGCCTACATGGCCTATGAGGCCTTTCAGGCCTACCATATTGCAAATTAAATAAAAATAAAAAATAAAGTATCTCACTCATTAAACAATATTTTTAGCATGGGTCCAAATTATAAAAATTCTACAATAGATTTTTTAACAAAAATACAGATTATAAAAGGGTAATGCATCGCTAATGTTACAGGAAAAAAAAATTCCAGTAGACACAATTTTTTGTGGGCCCCATTTATTACTTTTTCTCTCTCCTTAAATCATTTTCTCTATCCTAAAATAATGTGTCTACAGGACAATGTTTTGTTTTCCTACAACATTACCGATGCATTCCCCATTATAAAATTGTAATACAAATGTGTCGATCCAGGGACGGGGACATCAAACACCAAGTGCTTGTGAAGCTCCAATTAGCTGTTCTGCCACATTTCATTATTATGCTTTGGTTACATTTCAAGTTCAATTAGCTAGTTAGGTACGACTTAGGCATACATTATATATATATATATATATATATATATATATATATATATATATATATATGTTCTCCAACGTGAATATATTAGATTAACCAATTAACATTGACAACATATTTCATGTTATTTTTTATTTTTCAGAATATAAATAACATTATATGATAAATATTTTTTTTATTTAAAAATTTAAACAAGATAAAAAAAAACTTAAACAGGTCGGCTTACAAGCCAAAAGGCCAGGTTTTTTATATGTAGCCTACGGCTTTGTTTGTAAACAGGCTTACCTACAAGTCCTCATCTGTTCTAAATATCTAAAAGGCCAATTCGGGCTAGACTTTTCATAGGCCAGGTCGTAGGCCCTTGTTGGACGGTATGACTCATTTACACCCCTACTAACAACTAGCTAGCACATTTGAGATATTAGATGTTTCCAATATATTATGTACTAGGGGTTAAATTGAGAATTTAATTATCTAAAATTAATCTAAAGACATTAAAATTGTGATTTAATTATTTATTCACTCTTAGGAGCGTTTTCATGAAATTATTATGTTTTTGTAGGATTTTGACTTATTGAAAGAAAACCCAATTGAAAGCTCACAAGGGAATAGAGAAAAGTACTTGAAAGGATAAGCAAGTTGGCGCTAGTAGCGTCAGATCTATGTTGCTCACTTTTTCTCCGCGCCAATGGTGCGGGTACGGCGCCATTAGTGCCATGCTCATTCGAGCATCACAAATTTCTGGCGCCAATAATGCCAAGGTGGTGCTACTAGTGTCAGGAGGACGTCTAACTGACGGCCTAAGATTTCAAATTATACTAATTGATTATTTAATCGGAGATCTGATTGAAGTTTAAAAAGGAAACTTTTCATTGCTTAAAGGAAGATTTGAAAATTTGAATCTAATTCAAGAAAGTTTAATCACGAAGATATGACAAAGGATTTGATAGAATTTTAAAAGAGATAATTTTCATCAACAAAAAAAAAAACTTTTGGAAACATTGGGACATTCATTCTTTCACGCAAAAAGGAAAGAGGCAGAGATCAAACAAATGAGAGTTTCGAAGATCAAGGATGAAGGTGGAGGGAGATCGAAGCATCGTCATGTAGATCAACCAACACTCACTTCGTGACTTCTTATATTTTCTTATTTTAATTTTTTGTTTAAGCTAGAGATGTTTGGCTAGTTTTATTTGTAGCTAGGGATATGGATCCAAAGTGAACCTTTATGTTTTGATTTAATTTATTTTCAATACTAATATGTCTCAAATTATATCTTAAATTGTTTGTTTAAATTATAGTATGATGTGGCAGTGTGGTCAACCATATAGGAATAAAGATAATTAAAGTTCGCAATAGACATATTGAGAACTTAATCAAGACAGGGATAAACATCGGTTTTTGCTTGATCTAGACATAAACTAGTAGGAATTGCAAACTTTTGTAATCCATCATGTGTAAGGCTTAATCAGAAAGGAGTTTCTAAGACATTAGGATTTCAACTAGGTTAAAATGTTGAAGAATTAAGACATTAGGATTTAGTCGACAAATTCATAGATGATGAATTGTTTGAAACAATAAAGATATAGAGTTATTGAATTGAGTTAAATCACTTAAGTGAGATCGGAGGTAAAGTAAACATTAACTACGTTTTCCATTTTTTTTTTGAAAGATACGTTTTCCATTCTCTATTTTAAATTATTAGAATTTTTTTCTTGTATTTAATTGTTGTTTGGCATTTGTTCTTTTAATTGTTTTACTTAAAGTTGGCTTTCTATTTAATTATTTTTTACCTTCACAAACTAAATTTGATTTGTCCAACTTAAGTAAAAATAGTGAGCCAATGCTTGAAATACTAATTTTCGTGGGAACGATATTGTACTCACTTTTTTATTACTTATACGACCGGTATACTTGTCATGCAACAATATCTTCATCAATTTAATTATCATTGAGTTTGAAATAGTTTTTGAATGTCATATACTCTGTTATAATATAGTGAATCTACATTTATGAAAAATGAGATAATTAAATTTTTACTAAAAAGCTTTATAACTTTTACTACTAAACTAATCACCGTTGATTTCTGTTAATCTAATTGTTATAATTTATTGGATATTTATTAATTAATTATTAATTCTCGATAAATTATAACCGTTAAATTAACGGGAATCAACGGTGATGAGTTTAGTAATAACAGTTATAAAATTTCTCAAGTATAACCTCTTCCATTTCAAACTCAAGCTATTCCGTTTGGTAATCAAGCTATTCCTTTTATTTATTTATCTATAATTTATAAATAAAATCACGCATGCGTTCATTATTCTGATGAGTCATTCAATAATATCTAAGCCTCACTTAGATTTTTTTTTGTTTTTCCGAATACATTGGTGACACTGAGATTTGAATTTATAACATCATATAAACTGTCCACATCCCTCACTTCTAGATCAATTATAGTCACTTTTTATTTTAGCACTTAAACTTTGTAAGATTTCTTCACAAATTTATATATTTTCAAAAAAGATTCCTTACGACGCGATAAGAACTTAATTCAGCCCATTTTTTGCTTATTGCTCGGGCGAAAAGAATAGAAAAAGCTCTTTGTGCCTTTTCCCAGTTTAGAAATGTTCCAACCAGCTATTTAGTCTGGGCCCAATATGACAAACCCATGACTTAAAGGCTTACAATGGTCATCCCCAAAGGAAACAGATAAAGCTTTTAGGGGATGTTTGGTACGCAATATTCTCCAAAATTCTCGACAAACTGAACTTTTCTAAATTTTTAATTTATGGATATTATCGTAAAATGAATGTAAAAATCATATTTTTGAAAATTGAAATTCCCGGACAAATAAAAATTTCTCATGTACCAAACGCCCCCTTACAGACGTCATCCCCCACCCCATGCACAAGCAATCATTATACACTGACAATGACAAGACCTTGCTACGGTGGTTCTCGTGTCCCATCTTTTCTTACCCGCTCCCTCCACAAAAAAGGTCAAACTCCATCTTTAAATACCTCTTATCTTTCATGAGGATACCGCCACTATTCTATTATTTATACGAGTTGTTACTTTGCTCAATCGTAGAACTCACCATTTGTTACATCCGGCCGCTTCAAGAATTAATGAGTATTTCCGCACATTAACATGGGACTTTTCAGCGTGTTTTATTCTCACTCACACACTTCCTGGGAAGTGTGCTTTATCCTCACTCCAGGAAGTGTGTGAGTGAGGATAAAGCACCCTGAAAAGTCTTGTATTAGTATGTGGAGATAGTCATTGATTCTTGAAGCGGTCGGGCATAACAAGTGGTATCAGAGCAAGGCCTCTCATCCAGTACTGTGTGGTTCGAGAACGAACCATGCAGAAGCTAGTGAGCATGTAACATCCCGAGCACCAACGAGAGCGGGGCGTGGTCACCGGTGTGAAAGGGCACAGACAAGGAGCGGCTCCTGACATGTTTCCAGCGGGGGTTTACATGAATGAATCGAATCGACACCCAAAAGAGAGAGATTCCAAAGACTGTGCAGGTATGAGACTGCACAGTTGGGGATAGCTTATAAGAATTAATTGGTATTACCTATACTAACAAGATGCATCTACTTTTCGGTAGTCCGGAACGGAAGAACTCCATAGTTGAGCGTGCTCGACTTGCAGTAATTCTGGGATAGGTGATCTTCTGAGAAGTTTTCCCAGAAAGTGCGAGTAAGGAAAAAGCACATTGAAAAGTCTCGTGTTAATATGTGGAATAGTCATTGATTCTTGAAGTGGCTGGGTATTACACCATTATTTGACAATACTTGAGAAACTCCGTAAGTGGACGTTTGGTTGAGGAGAAATTTTTGGAATATTAGGAAAATGTAATTACTAGGGAAATGATTAGAAAATGAGTTTGGTAGGAAAATGTAAAAAAATTTGTTTGGTTGGAAAAAAAATTACCGTAAATATTTGGTAAATATTATAAAGTCTATATTTGGTTTGAGTTAAAATATTGATGGGAAAATAAGTTGCAATTACCAAAATATCCCTTATATTTATAAAGCCTATATTAAATATTTTTAAATAGTGTATAGGCAAGCTATAGTCACTTTGGCATTCGGCAATTTCATGACCTCTCCTAAGAAGACGTATGCTTATTTTTTGTAGCAGGAGACAATGTTTTCAGATTTCATTGGGATTTAGGAGCTTCTCTTTGATGTTTCTGACCTCTCTTATTGGGTAACTCTCATTCATTTTTTTTTTTCTTGTTTGTGCTTATTATTTTTTAAACAAAAAAATAATAATATTGAAACTTATCCAAAGTTGAAATTTTTATTGAGTGTTACAGCAAATCAGAATGCATATTTTAAAGGCTTATACTATGAGACTTGTACAGCAGCATATTCAATAAGTAATCTGATACCATTTGAAACTGCAGTAATTGTATCAATTTTTGGGTACTTGCTCTTAACCTCACTAAGTAATTAAGTATGCAGTTTGCAAGTATGACAGGATGGACTTTTAAACCATTTGAAACTGCAGTAATTGCATCAATTGTTGGTCAGCTTTACTTCTCTACACGACTCTCTGGTCCAACCACAAACGCAAACACATGAACGATGCTACGGAATAGAGGCTCAAATCTGAAGGTCAATCTCAAGATCGAGTCTATTAGAGGGTATGATCGTATGCTTTATTTTGTCAAAAAGCCATTTAACCGGCTATCCAAAGAAAATCACCTCCAAGATATCTTTCTAAACAGTGACAAGGGTCAGCTTTCGAAGACCAAATGGCAAAAGTGAAAAGTGTTTATCCTTTTAAATGACACAACTTGTATCATTTCACTCTAACAAAGAGGTGGGACCCGTACCTTTATTTTTTTTGTCAACTCTCTCCTCTTTTATCTATCTCTTTCCCTCTCTTAAAATAACATAACTTTACGTAGTGACACACACTTTACCCATGGCAAAATGCTATGCAAAGCATGGCCCGAGAACTTTTATGGATCTGTCTACCAAACAAGGAATTTGTAGATTGCCAAGTTGATTTGGATAATAAAATTTCAAGAATCCCTGAATCAAACACCACATAAGGACCTAGTTCTATACCATTCCACTAAGGGTGTATTTGGTATGAGTATTTTGATGGGAAAGTGAGGTTGAGTTTATTTTTTGACCATTTTTGGTATTACGAAACATAAGAAATTTTCGGCCAAATAATTTTCCCAGCATTTGAGTTTGTAACTACTGTCTGGAAAAAAAATCCTTCCCTACATGTGGCATTTTCCCCCCTTGAATTTGGATTCTGAATTTTACGTTTTGGGACCAAAATGTCCTCTCGTTTCATGACTGACATACAACATTTTAAAAAATAACGAGTAATTTGATAAATTTGATTCATATTCCAATTAATATTTTACGATCAATCAAATAGAGCATTAGTCAAATTAATCAAATTTTTCCGATAATATTTTAGACTATCACACACCTTTCCATTACTTTCTCCGGTAAAATATTTTCCTATCATATTCTTAGAAAACTTTTTCTCCCGATAAAAAAAAGTCTCTTATACCAAACGCCCCTAAAAATATCCCTAAATAGACATATTCATAGCATTTCGGTTTTATTGTCTCATATATTAGTTTTAAATTAAGAGAAAAATATTTATTTTTTTAAATGATACAACCTATATCTTTCACTTTCACAAAGAGGCGTGACCCACATCTTTATTTTTTTATCAACTCTCTCTCCTCCTTTTTCTCTCTCTTAAAATGACACAACTTTACATCATTTAAAATGACACAACTTTACATCCTTTAAAATGACACACACTTTACTCTAAAATTAAATACATTTATATTGTTTTGAAAATGGAATATGCTTTGCATATTATGTACCGGAAAGATCGTGAAGAGCATAAACCACGGATACACACGACGCAAGCTAATGCGCATGCCCATTAGGCTGTAACGTTCCTGTAGTCGAATCTTATCACCAGCTCTGCATCCATTTCGACCTTTCGTCTCTTTTTTAAAAAGCTAAATAGATCAATAACTTCAATGTGAAAGTCCAAATTGCTTTTCTTTTTCGGTAAATATCTTTGGTTACTTTTTCGGTAAGAAATCCTCAATTGTTAATTAGTAACGCCTTCACCGCCATCTCCATTCCAATAAAAAATTCTTAAATTATTTAAAAAATCATACTATTATTACATATACTTTTACAGATTAACTTCTTCTACAATTCAAAAATATGTCTGTCGGGGTTTAAAAGAAAAAATATAAGACTGAATTTTTTTAAAAATACTTTAATTTTTTTTTTCTGAATCCTAAAACCATTTCATTTTGAGATTACAGGAAATTATTTTATTTTTACAGGAGAAACACTTTTGTCATATTTTTATTAGAAAAACCTTTTTTTCCTGATACTCTATCTTATTTTTTGTTATTTTCTTTATAACTTTCTCTTTTTTTAAAAAAGCTAAACACGACTAAAAAAAAAAGCTAAACACATCAAGAACTAATTTCAATGTGTAAGTTCGAATTATTATTTTATTTTTTTCCTAAAAAAATCTCCAATTGTTGTTTTGGAAATTGGTGCCACAGTCTGTCCCGAGACGGCCAGACCGCGTAAGATAATTACAAAAAATGGAAATTAATGACAGAGATCATTTTTTTGTTAGATAAATTAATAAAAATCAATCAGTGCTAAATATAATAAAATACTAAATTAATAAAATATTACAATTCATTTAATTAATTTTTCGATCGAGGTTACAGCCAATATATAACGATTAGGATATTATTATCAGTAAATAATATTATTAATATCACTGTCATATTTTAATTATTCATTTCGTGATTATTATTTATAAATTAAATAATAATTAATAATTGATGAAAATTAAGTATTAAAATACGAGTATATCAAATTTTTCTATTGCTAAATTACTATTTATCCGATCACTGTTAAATCAAAGAGAGAATGTTAAAATATTTTTGAAAAAAAAAAGAAAATATTAAATCAATAATGATTAAATAGGTAATAAGTTGTTGCTAGAAAATTTTAGTAATAAGAATATTTCTAATCTTAAAATATAAAAGAGGGATATTCTCATTACTAAAATTTTCCACTGTCAACTTACTACCTATCTAATCACCATTAGATTAACATTTTTTCTCTCTTCAATTTTTTTTTAACATTTTCTCTTTTTGATCCAATTGTGATGTGATGGTTAGTAATGAGAATTTTTGATAGTTAGAATATCCTCACTCTAAAATATAATAAGTAATGATATTAAAGGAAATGTTATATTTACTACCTATCTTTCTTATTACTAAATTTTAACCGTTAATTTTCATCATATTGCAAATTAATAATTAATTAATAAATATGACCACATAAATTATATCTTATTGAAAAAAAAAATGTAGGAAGTATTAATATTAACATTATTTTGGTAACCCAATGTGTAAAAGTCACCGTTCTCCTTCACTTTCGGTATAATTCACTCACTTTCTCAGTCCACAGCGTTTTGGGTTCGTCTTCTTCAATCTTCATTCTCCGTTGTTTCTTCTCAGTGGTGATTACCTATGCAAGACCCTTCTAGAACCGCCACCGGCTACCCAGCCCCACACTTCCACCACCAAAACGGCGGCCAACCGCCGCCTCCTCCACCCACCGCGTATCCCTACGCCGCTCCCCAATACTACAACACCAATCAATCCTCCTACGCCTCACGCTCTTTCTTCCGCGCGTTTTTCGCCACCATGATATGCCTCGCCGTTATCTTCGGCGTTATCCTCATCATAACCTGGCTCGTCCTTCGCCCCTCCCTCCCAAACTTCACACTCAACTCCCTCTCCCTCACCAACTTCTCCACCACCACCCAATCACTCTCCGCCACGTGGCACATCGTTTTCCTCGTCCGGAACGGCAACAAGAAGATGACCGTTACCTACAACGCCCTCCGTTCCTCCGTTTTCTACCGCTCCAATTACATCGCCGAGTCGCAGCTCCCTCCCTTCAAGCAGGACACGAAGTCGCAGACCACTCTCAACGCAACTCTCTCCGCCGCCAACGCGTACGTCGACTCGCGCGTCGTCGATGAGATCAACGGTGAAAGGGCGAGTGGTTCCGTTCTCTTCGATGTGCAGATTTTGGCTTCAACTTCGTTTCGCTCTGGTTCCTGGAGGTTCAGGACGCGTGTGCTTAAGGTTCTGTGCCGGAAAGTCCCCGTTGGCATTTCGTCGAACGCAACTTCCGGCGAATTGGTGGGTGGAGCTAGGGAATGCCAGGTGTGGACTTGAATTTTGCTATCCAGTTTCCGGTTTATGAAACCCTAGGTTTGAAAAAGGGGGGGAAATTGGATTTTTCTATTTACTGATTGATGTTTTTAACAATTTTATAGCTATGCGTTTTGCTTTAGGTTTGAATTGAATATTGTTGGTTAGTCTATCTCTTGTACATAATTATCGCCTGTTATAATATTTGCTTTTCTTTCTCCCTGACTTGAAGTCAATTGAAATTTGAAAATATTTGTCTGTGGAATGGAGACAAAGAGAGGAAGCAAATAATAATATTTATTTGGATGATCCAGATTGAATATGACTGGTCTATTCTGCTGAGTGTAGCATCTAGCTACTAACAACTAACCAATGTTGTTGTTTATGGTTTGTCTCTTGATGGGGTTTATTCAGATTATGATAAATCATTCACTGGCTTGTTTCTCAATTCCAATCTTATGAAGATACTGATTCCAAGAAAATTATTGTGTGCCTTGTTTGTTGTGTGTCGCGTTGTCACCATCAATTGTCTTTGCATAAATCCTTAATTGTGTGTTTTTATTAGTTTATATCCAACCATGATAAAATAGGCTCTTCTATTTGAACAAATTATCTTTGGACCCTGTTCACAATGAGCTTCACATTTTACTGATCCCGGAGCAGTTGAAGTTTGTATATGTTGTTCAATTGAAAGAATGAATGTCTTCTATTATTCTTTGAATGAATGGCTATTTTGGATCTTGGCCATTTTGAGTTGAGTTGAATTGAGGTGCTTATTGCTCCAGAAAACTAAAACATCCTACCTGTCAGATCATGTAAACAGGAAAATAAACTTGTCCACTCTTACTCTATTTCTGGTTCTGGCTGTTCCTTCATATTCTTTTCAAGATGAAGGTTGATGAAATCATGACAAATGCAGTTTATCATAGTTATTTATTTTGAAAGAAACAAAATTTCAGTTTCCTACTCTCTTTTTTCTTTTTCTGTCACACTTTGATATTGTGAGCATGTTATAATATTTATCATTATAGAAATAATCTAAAATTATGGTATTTCCCCTTTTATACATTAGAGAAGAATATATTGGTGGGTTGCAGGAGGTCTTTTTTCTTAAGTGTTTCCGTGTATCCAAATTGAAGGCCTTCTGCTGATTGAGTTCTTTTTTAAGAAACTTTAAGAGTCTAAACATGGCATATTTGTTCTTGCCCTTCCCTCTGTAATTTTATTAATAAATTAACCTAAAAAAAAGGATCATATTTCTAAAAAGTTTCTTGCAAAGCATTGATGATAATGATGATGATGATAGTTGTTCCAAGTTTCAGGCTAATTAGCAATTTTCTGAACTCTAGGAAGGTGCTTGAATTGGCATGGGATGTAGGACCTGGGTTGTCCATTCACTCTGCTAGATGCTACTGGTACCCATGGGGGGTAAATTGAGTCTGTTTAGGATCTGTGTTGGGTTTGGTCCGTTTGGTTAGTCCTATAGGATGGATTCATTAACATATTAAAGTTGACAGTTTTCCTATGGTGTGTCTGTCACTTGTGTCTGTTTACTTTTATTGGTTAAGTAACAATTTGGGGCTTGCTACTAATTTGGAGAGTGGGAGGAGTCATGATTGTCGTAAAATCTGAAATGCTGTAATGGAATTTGACAATGGCAGCAATAGGTCAGTTTTTAAGGATGAGAGTTTGAGAGTTGGGTATTTGTGTATGTATCAGTTGTCTGCTGCATGGCTATCAGCTTTAGAATATAAACTAGCATGTAATCTTTGTAAAAATGCTTGTTTGATTTTAACTTTCTTGGAGGAATTAGGCATTGCGGAGTCTTTTAACATTTGATGTGGATCATTGAGGCAGGCATTTAAATGAAAATGGAAATCTTCCTGCAACTTTTCTTGTTTATTTCTATTTATACATAAATATTGATTACCTCGTAAGACACTTGATTGCTAATTTGATAATTTATGAAGATAAATGCATAGTTGATGTAGCATAAAAGCCCTAGGATTAATCTGTAGCCTTCTGGAGATAAAGTACTAGTGCTACTATTATTATAGGATGAACAATTGCCAGCCTGAACCGCAGCCCTTATGACTATAGTTGACTCCCTTTGTTCCGCATCAGTAGGTGGCTTTTGCTTTCAATTTTCAAAATTAAAGGTTCGGCGTGGTTCGCCGAATAGGTGGTTTAGCAAAGCTCTCATGCATACAGTAATCGGATGCCTTGAAGACTTGCATTTCTTGGTAGTGCTTGGCTCCCCCTTACTGTTTTTTTGTTGGGAGAGGGAAGTGAGTGCGTAACGCAAATTCATTACTAGGAAAGCTGGACTTTTTTTTTTTTAATTTTCTGGGGTGTTGTGGGGAACAGGTTGTGATGGCATTGCATTTGGATGTGTTGCTATCCAGTCCGGGATACCAGCTCATAAAGAACACACTAGTGTGAACTGACGCTGAAAGTGCATAGAAAAGTGGTTAAATAGAAATTTAGGATACGATAAAAGAGTAATACTCCGATTCTCAATTATAATTATCAAAATAATAAAATTCAACTCCTAAAATAAGGGGGGTTATAAGCACATTTTTATAGACTAATTATAAATTGGTCTAAAATTTAAAATCTTAAAAATAAGGAAAATTTCTAAAAACAAATATAACGATAATTATCTTCTAAAATTAAATTAATAATTACAATCAAATCATTTAAAACATATTCCAAATTTTAGATCTCAAATAATATCAAATGTGTTGTTTTTCTTTTCTTGCCAAACAAATTAGAATCATATTTGTTGTTTCCTTTAGATTTGGATTTGATCGCAATATGTTATATTTTAAATTACTGCTTCTTTTAACAATTGGTCTATATTTATTGGGTAATAATTCTGGTTGACCCTGGGCTTCTTGAATCAATGGTTGAGTCATGTGTAATGGATCAACTGTAAGTGCATCATTCTCCCCTACTAAGAAAAGATTCGTCCTAGAATCTTCTTCATCTTTACCGATATCAATTTCTTTAGGTAAAAATTCAATGGAGAATTCTTTCTCTATTATATCTTCAACATCAGATTCTTCATTAGATTTATCACGGACTAGATTATTAACTTAAATTGAATTTTCATCATAAGATGAATAATCATCGTAAAATGTGTTATGATTGTAGATATCAACGTTATGAATGTTGATTTGCATATCGATATCTTGAAAAGTGGTCCAAATTCCATATTGTACTTCCCAATTCTATCCCTGATTTAGAATCTCCAAGTGATTGACGTCCTCCTCTTCGTCATCAGATGAGTCCTAATTTCATTCCTTCTTCGGATTGAATGCTCAACATTGTCCACACAAGTCGCCTCTCCAAATGTTGGATTTTCATGCTCTGCGCCTCCACAAGTTGTTGCTTCAAAATTTGGATTTTCTCGGTATCGGCCCTCGCTAGTTGTCGTTCCAAATCTTGAATTTTTCTGCTTTGCACCCGCACAAGTAGTTGCTCCAAAAATTGGATTTTCATACTCTGCGCCTCCACGAGTTGTCGCTTCAAATCCTGGATCTGCCTTTCGAGCTCTTCATTTCTATGTCGTGCGGGTCTATCTGATGCGATTGTCTATCTTTTTTAGGAACGAATCCACATCCCTTGCCTTCACGACTTTGCCATTGATGACCTCTACGATTCTGTTCAGCCATTGGTTGAAGGCAACCTAGTGCTCTGATACCAAAAGCACGTAGAAAAGCGGCTAAAAAGTTAGGATTTCATGAAAAAGTAACCCTGTGGTTCTCAATTTCTATTTACAAAGTTATAAAATTCATCTCCCACAATGAGGGTTATAAGCACCCCTTTATAGACTAATTACAAATTGATCCAAAATTCAAATCTAAAATCCTAAAAATAAGGATAATAAATATAATGATAATTATCTTCTAAAAATAAATAAATAATTACAATCATATTATTCAAAACACGTCCCAAATTTTAGATATCGAATCATGCCAAATGTGTTATTTTTCTTTTCTTGCCAAATAAATCAGAATCATTTACTTATTCCTTTGGACTTGGATTTGATAGCTATATATTATATTTACTTATTCCTTCTTTTAACAATTGAGTCTTACTTATTGGGCCATAATTCTGATTGACTCTGGGCTTTTTAAATCAATGGTTGAGTCATATGCAATGAGCTAACTGTAAGTGCATCACTAGCTTTCTGTCATCATCTATATAATGAAAAAATCCATTTCCCAGAGTCGAAAGAAAAACGTCTGTGTTTTTTTCTTTTTATTTTGAAAATACGTTGTAAAGGCAGAGAAGAATCCTGCCAATTATGCTTTTATCATTTCTATTAAAGAATGTTAAGTGACAAGCTTTTTAACGAAATAAAC
Source organism: Gastrolobium villosum (assembly GCA_032173675.1). Taxonomy (NCBI): domain Eukaryota; kingdom Viridiplantae; phylum Streptophyta; class Magnoliopsida; order Fabales; family Fabaceae; genus Gastrolobium; species Gastrolobium villosum. The sequence goes on from JAVKPL010004218.1 coordinate 184,417, forward strand.
CCTGGCCTCCCTGTTCTCTCTTGGCATCTTGGGAATTGATCTTTGGTTGGGCAGCAAATTGTTCTATACATCCATGAGAAAGAAAAAGCTGTCGAATTTCTACATTTGTTGGATTTTTTATTCGTTTCTTCTTGTGTGCTGAAATAATTTTAGTCCCAGTTTCTTTTGTTGCACTAGAAGCCAACTTTTGTCTTGGGTGGGTAAGAAACTAAGAAAAAAGAAGGATGAGATTTATCTTTTGTCTTGGGGTGGGTAAGATCTATAAAAAGGATGGAACTTCATATAGCTCGACCAATCCTGGGGAGAAAAAGCATATGATGATAGCAAATGCTGAAGAGGAATCCGATAAGTCCGGAAGAAAAACAAAATGAGGAGATGGGGAATGAAGACAGGTAACCCGGATTTGATTTTGTTTGGGCTGCATTTGACGAGTTGTCATATGCTATTAATGCAGATGGCATTGTTTGTCCTAGGTTCCTAGTTTACGTTTATGAATCCCATGATGAAATAGCTAGTTTTGTTATTGTTGAGATACAAGGCCTTATCTGTATTAAACTTTATTGTGAACTCCCACTTGCGACCTACTATTTTCTTTCCTCTGGGTAATGCTATAGACTCCCAAGTTCCATTTTTGTTGAGCGCATCCATTTCTTCAAAGACTGCATTCCTCCATTTTGGATCATCAAGTGCTTCTTGGATATTTTTTGGTATTTTTGTACTATCTAACATAGTGTTGAAAGCACGAAAACCTGGGGACAACTTTTCATATGTGATATGATGAGAAATATGATGAGCAGTACAAGATCTAGTACCTTTTCGGAGAGCAATAGGCACATCTAGGTTGGCTATATCAGTGTTGCTGGAACTAAGACCCGAGTCAGAATCCTGGCAGTCTAGAGGCTCTTGAGGTGATTCTCGCCTGCTGTAAAACTTTCCCCATTTCCCAGGAGGATCTCCATTATCTGACTCCCCCTGTCTTTTGCATAATGACTCCCCCTGTCTCCAACGGCAAAGGCAAAACAACAGAATCATTTGGTTTTCAAGACTTATCTTCATCAACCCCAATAAATTCCCCCTGAAGAGAAGTCGAAGGAAAAAAATATTGTCTCTCATCAAATGTGACATCCATAGAAACAAAGACCTTTCGAAGTGAAGATGAGTAACTTGTAGCTCTTTTGGTTAGGAGAATATCCTATGAAGACACATTTAATGGACTTAGGATCGAGCTTGGACCTTTGATGGAGAGGAACATATACAAAAGCCACACAGCCAAACAACTTGGGAGGAAGGGAAGAGTGAGCCCGGAAAGAAGGAAAGATGTTGGTAAGACAAGATAAAGGAGATTGGAAATTTAGGACACGAGAAGGCATCCGATTGATGAGGTATGCTGCAATCAAGATAGCTTCACCCCACAAATATTTAGGGACATGCATGGTAAACATAAGAGCTCGAGCAACTTCAAGGAGATGTCTATTTTTTCTTTCAGCCACCCCATTTTGTTGAGGGGTGTTAGGACAATAATTTTGATGAAGAATACTATGCTGGCTGAGATAGTTTCCAAGAACAGAATTAAAATATTCAGTACCATTGTCAGTTCGAAGAATTTGAATAGAGGTCTGGAACTGAGTTTGAACCATAGCATGAAAGTTTTTAAAAGTGGATGCAGCGTCAGACTTATCCTTTAGAAGGTATACCTAACATACCCTAGAGTGATCATCTATGAAAGTTATAAGCCGACGAGCACCAGAGATATTTTTTTCACGGGCTGGACCCCATATATCACTATGAATCAAGGTAAATAGAGAAGAATCATGATGGACTCTAGGAGGATAAGAAACACGAGAATGTTTTGCAAGTTGACAAATATCACAAGAAAAAGAACTTGGATTTTTATTGATAAATAAGCTTGGGAACAACTTCTGAAGATAAATGAAATTTGGGTGTCCTAACTGACGATGCCACAACAAAACATCATTACAATCATCAGACAAACATATCGAGTGGTTCACAAATTTTTTTTCTTCACAGGAATCTTTTTCTAAATAATAGAGTCTTTCTTCCTCTCTAGCACTGCCAATCATCAGCCCCGAGTCCTGTTCCTGGAAAACACAAGCATTGACAGAAAACTTGGCAACACAATGTAACTCAGACGTAAGTTTGCTGATAGAGATAAGGTTACAAGTAAGAGAGGGAACATGAAGGACTGAGTTCAAAGTAATGTGTTCAGAAAGTTTAATGGATCCTTTTCCAGCAATAGTAGAGAAGTTGTCATTTGTTGTTCTTATTCGTGACTGTTGATAGTAAGCGGTATAAGAACAAAATAAGGTTGCATTACCTGTCATATGATCTGAAGCCCCTGAATCAAGAATCCAACGACTACTATTATCAACATAGAACGTTGTACCTTGTTGAGCAACATTGCTGGATGGAAATTTACTTTCAATCAACATGGTTGTGTGTGGTAACGCGTAGGGCGGACACTCCGTCCTTTCTCTAGCACGTGGCTCAGCAGAATCCGATGGTCCTTCTTGGAACTCGTAGATCGGCTCCTTCTGTTTCGAATGGTGCGGGTCTTGGCCGGAAATGTCGTCGAAAAAACTTTTTGGCGGCTGTTGACGGTGGCTGACAGCGGTGGAAAGCTGGGGTTTTGCCTTCTACAGTGATTGGTAGCCTTACTTTGCTCTTGGGACTTTATAGGAAGGGAAAATAACCTTAATAATGGTTGGAGGTTGAGTTTTCCGGCGTTGTGCCGCCGGTTTGATGGTGGTTGTGGTGGCTGAGTTTTCTCAAGACCAACCTGCTCTTGATACCATATTGTAAGATGCAAGACAAAAGGTTTTTTAATATTATTTGAATAAATTACATGAAGAGTATTTATACAAGAAAAAATAGCTAAGGATGACTCAGCGATGACTAATCAATGTTAATTAATCCTAATTAATAGGAAATAAAAACAATTAATCCTAATTAATATTAATTAATCCTAATTAATAGGAAATAAAAACGGAAAAATATTTGAATATCATGTAAAGAACCTTGAGATACACCACCCCAAAAGCTAGCTCAAAGGGTGGGAGTGCCCATGGCCTTATATCTCAACACGCCTGGGATTTTGCCTTCTACAGTGATTGGTAGCCTTACTTTGCTCTTGGGACTTTATAGGAAGGGAAAATAACCTTAATAATGGTTGGAGGTTGAGTTTTCCGGCGTTGTGCCGCCGGTTTGATGGTGGTTGTGGTGGCTGAGTTTTCTCAAGACCAACCTGCTCTTGATACCATATTGTAAGATGCAAGACAAAAGGTTTTTTAATATTATTTGAATAAATTACATGAAGAGTATTTATACAAGAAAAAATAGCTAAGGATGAGTCAGCGATGACTGATCAATGTTAATTAATCCTAATTAATAGGAAATAAAAACAATTAATCCTAATTAATATTAATTAATCCTAATTAATAGGAAATAAAAACGGAAAAATATTTGAATATCATGTAAAGAACCTTGAGATACACCACCCCAAAAGCTAGCTCAAAGGGTGGGAGTGCCCATGGCCTTATATCTCAACACGCCCCCTCACACGAGAGCCCATTGGGTTTGAAGAGTAGATGATGCAACAGGCCCAATCTACCTGTGCTAAGAGAGTCCACAAGAGAAAGTGGGGGACGGCAAGACTCTGATATCATGTAAAGAACCTTGGGATACACCGCCCCAAAAGGTATGGATTGAAACCGGTCCCCTATGCTTGACCTCTCCATTTGATTTTCTTCCATTGGAATCTTTCATCAATGAAGTGATATTATGTGACTGCTTTCGTTTATTCCTATATCGCTAGTGCATCTTGACTCATTTTCTGAAAAGAGTATGTGGTGTCAACTTGATTTATTGGATATACAAAGCGGAGGTTCAGAGAATATTCTACTGGCACTTTTCCACATTTTAATCCACATTCTTAAAATTCCTTCAATTGAAGATAAAATGAAAATGGAATACCTCTAACCTCTTGGTTGCACATCTCAGGAATAAAAAACTCCACTTGATGTTAAGGCTTAGCCTTACCTCGTATGTGCCAAAAATGCCTCATAATACTTTTCAAGATGCTTCTTTTACCTGACACGACGTATTAGAGATAGCCTTTAAGCTTATCTCGTGTATATGTAGTGGCATATACGGTGGAAGACCAAGATCTAACTAGCTAGCCCGTATAATAGTATTTTTATTTTTATTTTTGAAGATTGCAATAAAATCGAAAATACAATGCCAGTTCACATTGCCACAAATCACTGTTACGGTTCTTGCTTAGTTTCTGGTCGTCGGTCCTTTGAACGTTTTTTCTTATGGTTGGCTTAGTACAGTTGACCCTAAACAAATAAATCGAGCTTAGTATTTTAAAATTCTCAAAGTCTTCGTCAACCTTCCTGTACAGTACCTGCAAGGAAAGGAGAGCTTTCATTGTGACTTTGATTTTTCCAAGAAAAAATTACGTAGCAGGTTGACGACCAAAATATCATCGGAGTATAGCGATTGAGAAAATTAACGAGTCATGCGCAAAGTGACCATGCATTACGAGGACATGATTTGCGTACATAAATTCCTAAAGGCATACATGTCTACCTTGAAAGATAAGGCAAATCTCCAACCACAGCCACATAGTAATATTAATATGATTAAATTTATAGACCCAAAAAATTTTATAATAAAGGGCGAAAATAAAACTTTAAAATTATAATTATTATTAAGATTAATAAGAAATACTAGTTATTATAAATATTTTTTAGGGAGTGGATAATTATCAATACTAATAACCTATTATTAAAAAATTTATTGTATACGTAAAATAATAGTAAAAATTAAAATTTAAGAAGGGGCAGCGGCCAATGTTAGCCCTTCCCTCGGTCCACCCCCGAATCTAAGGACAATCATATGGCTTCCAAGGTTCCATGAGTTCGTTTCTCAGTCTACCTCTTTGATAAACCTTTAGTTTATGATGTTTTAAAGGCTAATATCACATGCAAAAGCATGAAAACTTAGGATTTTATGATGAAAAAGTATGAAAGTTGAATTAGGAACTAGCATAACTTATTCTTAGTTGTTTTGAAGGAAAATTGATGTGAATTGGAGCAAGAGTGAAGTTAAAGGACATTGAGTACATGATAGAAGATAAGGAAGTCCATATGCAGAAGAAAATTCAAGACCGGAAGAGGCGCTTTAGCGCGCTAAAGCGCACAAAATGTACACAAATAACCAAACCTTATGGAAGAGCACTCTTTAGAGCGCTAACACGCACTATCATGAAGAATTCCCTTTCGAAGGCGCTTAAGTGCGCTCATGCAATTTCACAACATATTTCAATGCGCTATCCAGTGCTTTAGCTCCCTGTTGCGGTCCAACTTAGCCAAATTTGTGAAATTAACTTGGGGAACGGATCCTACTCTTATTTAAAGGGAAACTCAAAACCAATTGAACACTTTTTGATGATTTTGAAAAGCTGAATCCTGTTTTGGTCATAGAAGCTCATCCTTCATGCTTTGGAATACTGGAGGCGGGTGGAATTCAAGAATATGCTGGGGACTTTGAAGATTCACAATGCCATCACACCAATGGAGTTTGGGGAAGCTTTATCGTGTTCTAGTGTTTTGGAATTCGCTATTCTAGGCTAGGTTTTTTTGTAGTTAGGGGTAGATGGAACCCAATTAAACATTTGTGATTATGAATTGAAATGTTAATGTCTTTTCCCTTCTTCTATTGCATGAATTAATCCACTCTTAATGTTTTCTATGAGTTTGATCTTGTGGACTGATTTAGGGTGAATGTATGACAATAGGAATGTTGGTACATGATCCATGCATGATGAATTCATCTTAATCCTTATGATTCTAGGAATAGACATAGGGTAATTTTGCAATCTTGTGATTCTTGATCTTAATGCGTATTATCTTAAGGAATAATCGAAGAACTATGATTCTTTCAAGATCATATATAATTAGGGTGTCAAGGGATTAATCTTAATTAATTTAGAGAATCGATTGGCAATATTTTAAGGGCAATTACTTAAGGGTTTAATTCATAACATAAAAGAGAAATTGGGGAAAATCGAAACACTAATTGCGTCTTTATTGATTGTCAAAACAACTTGATAAGTCTTTGCAATGTGACTTAAAACATATAGTTGTTAATATAAAAATGTTAAAAAATAATACTTTTGGTTTAATATTAACTCAATTACATGGAGCTCAAGTTATATTGAGTTAAAAGCTAATGAGCTATTTGTTTTGATGTTGCAGGTTAAGAAACAAAAAAGAAATAAAACAAATAGGCTGATGTCAACCCAACAAAGCCAAATGGAGCACCTTAAAGAAAAAAAGGGGGATAAAGAAAAAAAGCAAGCAGCGTTGAAGATAAATTGGGAAAAGACACTTTGGAGCAATTGAACCCTAACACCATTCAAACCACTTTTCTCAATCCCTACACCAAATCATAGCCAAACCCACACCTTGCATTTAACCATTAGTAACCTTGACCTTGATTCTGTTAAAGCCTTTGCCACTAAGTAGTCTTTTACCCACTCATTTTTCCTAACCCAACATTTAGCCCAAACCGTTCATAAATCAGCAAAGCGAGAAAAATCCTATCGGTTAGGAGAACACGTGGACGATGCTGATGGAGAATAGCTCAAGCCCATGCATGTGTATAAGGGCTGTTATAAAGAGGGAGGCTCACCTTTTTTCTGTATTCTTCTTCTTCCTCTTTTTCATTTCTCTTTTCCATTTTTTCTTTAGTTTTATTTTTACGTTTCTGGTACTATAAATAGATGCTAATTTGTTTTGATTAGAACCTGTCAGCACTGTACCGAGGCTATTCTGGTGAATAAGACTCGGGCTGTGATTTACGTTTTCTGCACTTTAGTTCGTCTATAATTTTTTCTTTTTCATTTTGTTGTTTTTGTAGCTCAACCATTATGGGTATGAGCTAAACCCTTTTAAGGTTGGGTGTAGGTTACTCGAACCTCAGTAATGGATGGTTGTTAAAAACTTTTGTTAACTTTGATTCTCAGTTGTTTAATACTTTGCTTTATAATTAAATATTTTGTCATTGATGCCTGATGGTAGATATTATGTTAGGAAATAGTCATCGAGAGGTGACTAATTTTGGAAATGTGTTAAGCACATGGAGTTGATTGTGAGAGCATTCAAGGGTAAGTTAGAGATGAGGACGGCCACCATGTGATTTTTGGACTTGAACTATATGAGTCCTTGCTTCATTTAGCACAGAGATGTGTAAATGATTGTTTAGGATAAAATGATTTTAAGAGATTAAAATCAACAAGAAGTGATCTGTTAATTGAGAATTAATTTTTAGTAATCTGTAATTAACATTCAATCCATTGTTGTGAGAACGGTAAACCGAAGCTCGACCTATTTTCCAACCATTTTCACAAACTCATTTTTTTGTTCCTCTGATTTTTGATTTTTCAATCATCATTCTGTTTTTACAATTTATTTTTGTTATCTAAAAATCTTTTTACATCAGATACTTAAATTGCTTCCCTTCTATTTTTTCATCCTTTAGCTCCAGAAAATTAATTCAGAAAATTCTAAAATAAAATAAAATAAATAATAGCGTGGTCAGCGTTATTTCATATTAGTCTTGTGATTATTTTATTCTTATTTTTACTCTCTTTATAGATTAGATTCAATTTTAGTAATTGTAAATTTTAGTCAAGTTACACACGCCAAAGATCCTTGTGGGAACGATATTAGGATCTCAAGTACGCCCTATATTACTTGTTGTCGCGTATACTTGCGCCCTACTTGCATAAACTGTTAGCAAGGCAACACAACTTATAATTAAATCCTTGCTTTTTAATTATGTTATTTATTATTGCTTGGTTTTAAATTTCAATTCAAACCTTCTTGTTATCGGTTGTCCAAATAAAGCAAAAATATTGATTGAAATTTTAATTCTCGTGCGAACAACGATTTTTTACTTATACATTTTTTACTTGTATTATCAATGTATTTGTCAAAGCCGGAACACTTTCTAATCAAATTTTAGGCCCATTTGAATGAGCTTCTAAATAAAGGACTTTTTATGCCTAAATTGTTTTAGAAGTACATTTTACCAAATGTATAACTATTTATATTTTTTTTATTTTTTAAAGTAATATTTAATTTTTGACTTCTATATTTTTTAGAAGCTAAAAAATAGATTTTTGATATTTTTTAAAGCAGATATCCAAACCAAATTTATAATAAAAACTATTTTTTTCTTCTTCCAAAAAAAAAAGAAGCAATTTTTAGAAGAAGAAAAAAACTTTTAGGTAAGAACCTAACGAGATTAGTATTACAGTTTTTACTACATCCAACCTATAAGTAAAACAGTTTGGGGCGTCCCACCAAAAAAAAAAACAGTGTGGGGCTTGACGCTTTCATTCATCATTTATTGAATAAAGGCCCCTCACTAAAGGCTACAATCGCTAGCATCCATGGAAAACGATGCACTTGTCCATTTGTATAATTTCTATGGGTGCCCTTCCAAGCAGAAACGTCGGAGTGGACTTGAATGTAACAGAACTTTTCATGGAACATACATTGATTTGACTCTGCTTTACCCATTGGTTATATTTTTTTTCCAATGTGCATGCATATATAATAGATAGCGAAAGTAAAAGATAAAAAATGGTAGAGGAGCATGTTCAATAATAATCAATGTGTATTTAATAACACAGATTATACAGATCGTTTTAAGTAATAAAATGAGTATAGTATCATTTCATGAAGATTAATGCACTAAATACTATTCTCACTATTCCCTTTAATTTGGACAAATTAATTTGATGTACAGAATAAATTTTGAATAAAAATAAAAATAGTTGAAGGCAATTGCAATAAAATTAATTTATTAAAGAACATGCAAGAACACAGAGAATTTAAAATTGATTATTAAGTATCAAAGATGAAAACTGTAACTAGGAATTATTTCCTCTTATCCTCCTTTAAGCAGTTTAAATTAATTTTAATAATAATGTATCTCACTTATCTCAAGCAATTCATCTTCTGAAAATAATTAGTTAAATCCTACTGTCTTAGTGATTCTAACTCTTTAATTCAATTAGAACCCTAATTTTGTAGTGATCCCTTTTAGATTAAGCATTAAGTGTGATGAATTATTAAGTTTGCAATCCAAGCAAGCTTATGTCTAGATCAAACAAGAATTGGTATTTTACCCCTATATGGATTTGAATTCCAATATGTCTATTGTGAATCCTAAAGTCATGAAGAATAAGAAGAAGAAAAATTAATGTTGCTCAATTTTCTTTAAGCTTCTCTCTCTGAAAATCTTTATCTCTCGCTCTTTCCTAGGGGTGTAAATAGGCTAGGCTTTGACTTAAATAGGCCAGGCCTGTGTAAAAACCATTGGGTATGGCCTGACCTATTAGCCTGTATAAGCCCCAAATTACAAGTCTGACCTATATTTGAAAAATAAAGCATTGGCCTAGGCTTGTTAGCCTGTTAAACATTCAACAATTTGAATCCCACCAACACCATCTGGGGAGGGGCATAAGTATCGTAATCCTTGGACTCGCACCCGAACTCTGGATTAGTCCCATAGGCGGCTCAAAGAGTCGAACCCGTGGGGATACCGGGGGTTCTGATTCGCCTCAAAGAGGTAATTAGGATCAGTTTCCAAAAAAAAAACATTCAACAATTAAAAGAATAACTAAAATAATATTATTTTATTATTCAATATTGTTAAAATAATAATTTTATTTATTATATATTGAATAAATAATATGATATAGGCCGGCATGTAGGCTTATAGGCCCGACATCTACAAAAAAGCATATGGCCCATTTTCTAAATAGATTTTTTAAAAAACCTAGGCCTGTTCTATTTTACTATTTATAATAGGTCAAGTCTGACCTAATATAGACAATGTCGTAGGCCCTGTAGGTCGGCCTAGCCCATTTACACCCCTTTGCCTCCTTTTCTCTCTGTTGCAGAATGTGCCAGCCTCCTTCGTGTTTTCAAGAGTTGTCTTTATATAGTGATGAAATCATATCTTTTAATTTTCCATAATACCTTCAATGGAATCTTCACTAGAATTTCTAATTATATCTTTAATCCAATCCTTCAAATTTTCTCTTTTATATTTAAAGGAAAACTTTCCTTAAAAATATTCAAGGGAATATTCAATAAGATCATAAATTATACGATTCAGAAATTCAAAACAAATTCAATTTGTCTCTTTATTGAGCTGAAAATTACTTCAAAATATAAGAATATTTATGAGAATGTTACCGAAAATAAAATAACATTTTAATTATGATTCTCATAATTTTTAATTACTTTAAAATCAATTTCATGCTCATATTAATTCTTAATATATAATAAATTAAAAACTCACCAATCATATTAATTCTTAATATATAATAAATTAAAAACTCACCAATCATATTACCCATACAATAAGGCCAGCAATTGGGTGGTTGTGCACAAAATTAGACTTTTCATTTGCACATTACCCATACAATAAAGCCAGCAATTGGGTGGTTGTGCACAAAATTAGACTTTTCATTTGCAATTTTACACTTAAATTAAGAAGAAACTCCATATGAAAAATTGTTGTGACTATGATACCCCTACCGCCTCTGCCCTGGATCCAGTGCGTGCCTTTTTACAAATTCTTCGTGGGTAGTGTGTTTTCCCTAGTATAGAAGTTTCTTCACCTTTCACATGTTACGGGGGCAAGTACTATAATCTCTTCATGTTAATTGAGGGATTTTGTCATATATATGAAAAAATAAAAAATAAAATACTTTTCTTATTCTAAAGCAGGGGAAACTAACTTTAACAAAAAAATCATAATAAAATCATATATCGCATGTTAACAAAAGAACTTCAAATTCAAACTCAAATCATATTATAAATATACACTGTATAGTCTAACTGTCTAAGCCTTTGAGTTGCTTTTTATATATAATTAATATATCTCACCTCACAAGTCATAATTAAATATTAAAATCATGGTGAGATTTTTGTATAATTAGCTAAAATGGCAAATTCTATGTGCATATATCCAACCATATTCCGTTGATTGTGCTTTGTTTTTCTTTGGCATTATGATTATCTTTTCCCTGATTTGACTTGACATATAACTTTTAACTTTTATTGATGTTGTTTAGTTCTGCATGAATTCACTTTCCTGTTTGAAATAATGATTTCTTTACAAATTGGCATATGTATGAGGCATTGGGTACAACTAGTTCGGATATGATTGTATTGTACATTTTTAAATTTAATATTTATGAAAATAAGTTTTTTTTAATAAATGAAAATTTAGTTTATATTTCAATTAGTAATTTAAAAAATTATAATTGGCATTAGGTCGAGCAAAGTCCTTAAGGCGATGGTAGGTGCTAAATGTAGGAGTATCTCACAATTGGTATTTCCTACTCTGAACTATGGAGGAGTTATTAGATGCATGACCTTTGTAAAATCTTTGGTTTGGGGGCTGCATTTACCTTGAAGTTTAGGTTACAGTAACATCTCCCCAACTTATTTTACTTTTTTTTTGGTAAGCCTATTTAATCAAACTTCTAAACTCCTAACATTACCAAATTATACATATGGGGATTTTAATAATGTAAAGCCAAATTTAAAATGTTCTAACAAACATCACCAAGTTGTTTTAATCTAATCATCAGATTGAATTTGATGGTAAGTAGGTTACCAATCATAACAGTATTTGAGGAGTTAGTCACTAAAATAATATGTGGTAAAGGGTAAAAAAAAAAATTAATACTACAGATTTGAATATTAAATTATAACAGAGGGTTTTTCACAAAAATTAAAAATGTTATTTAATATCAAAACGTGTCCTAACGTGTCGAAATCTAATATTTTTTAGAATTAACGTGTCGGAGTATCGTGTCGTAGACGTGTTGAATGTTTATTATATAGAAGGAAGAAAGACTGGGAGAGTCAACATAAATATTAAATTTTATTAAATTGACCGCTTCCCGTGTACTACAAGCTTAGACAATAGACACATGTATGACTAGAAGAGTAGACCCAAGTCTTTGTTCAAATTAAGTTATTATTATTTTTTATTATTTATTTCATAACTCTAATTATTCTTTTGCGGCAAATCAAGTATTCTGGATATCTTAAAATTCAGTGGGGAAAAGGAGCGCACATATATACAAGATTAATCCCAAGTCAAGAAGCAAAAAATTGTCGAGCTCTAACCCAACAAATTTTCTCCGAATTCGAACCCTATTCTTTTGACAATTCATCCGTCCTGGGTACTAGGAATAAAGATAGAAACACAAGCTGTTTACATAAAAAAAAAAAAAAAAAAAAAAAAAAAAACCCGCACACAAAGTTCATTTGACTTGGGTGTACCATACACCGGTCGTTTATCCTTAGAGCCCAAAAGTTTCAATAGGTGTGTCCAAGACCTTATAAATTCCATATTAGTTGTCCATACAACCTGTGAGATTATATATCTCAACATATATACTGCTCTTTTTGCTTATATTAAAATATGTATAAAATATGGCCAAAAATTCTGGTCACAAAAGATGAACATATTAATAATTTTATATTATATTTATATAATAGAGATACTCGTGTTGTAACTTGAATTAAATCTTTTGTTCTATCCTAGAAATAGAGATATCTAGTTAGATATTAGTGGATTGATATTGGATTTAGGGTTCTCTCATGTATCTACGAAGAAAACACCTTTGAAATACAAGATCACTATACACAAGAATAACGGCGTAGTCAAAAAAGTGGAATACTGTATGCACAATAATAACTAATAATAAGAGATAAAGTGTTATATATGTATGTTTTACCTTATATTTATAAAGCTAATTGTGAGCAGTTTGAAATTATGGAATAAAGATAGAAACATTAGTGTCATTTATCAAAAAAGATTTATATATAAATATATGGTCCTTAGGAATTAGGATGATTCGTTTTTTATTTATTTACCTTTTTGCCACTGTATTTCCCTATATAATGCATACTTCATGTAAGAAACATTCTCCAAATCAGTGATTCCATTAGAAGTTAGAAGCAAAAGCAACACAACTTTGTACTTGGCCTTAGGTTAGGCCATACATAGCAATTAGCATATATACATAACAAAAATAACTGTTTCAGTTGCAGCTATGTCTAAGCACAGCTGCGGATATGAAGACAGGCGCCGCAAGCTTCTCCGCCGCATATTCGCTGGCATCCTAGCCTTCATCTTCCTCGTACTCCTCGTCATCTTCATAATCTGGATCATCCTTAAACCCACCAAACCCCGTTTCGTCCTTCAAGACGCCACCGTTTTTGCCTTCAACATCTCCTCCGCCGGCGCTGCGCCTTACGCCACCGCTCCCAACCCCAAAACCCTCACCGTCAGCATGCAAGTCACGCTCTCATCGTTCAACCCGAACGAGCGAATCGGCATTTACTATCAGAGCCTTGACGTCTACGTTTCCTACAGGGGCCAGCAGATCTCGCTGGCGGCGGAGCTGCCACCAACCTACCAGGGCCACGGTGACGTCGACGTTTGGTCGCCGTTACTGTACGGAGCCGCCGTGCCGGTATCTCCGTTCATGTCTGATGCTCTGCAACAGGACCAGACTTCAGGGGAAGTGTTGGTCAACGTCAAGGTCAACGGGAGAGTTAAATGGAAGGTGGGGACTTGGGTTTCTGGGAGGTACCACATCGATGTGAACTGTCCGGCGTATATCATTCTCGCCGGAGACCGGGTTAATAGCATCGGAGGTTCGGTTCCGGCGGTGAAGTTTCCGGTTCAACACAGTTGCATTGTTGATGTTTAATTATTAATATAGGAAAAAATTATACTTTCCACTGTTTCTCTCTTCAAACATTCTCTCTTTGATCCAATGTAAAATTTTGGTAGTAAGAATTCCTATTATTTTTATTATTTGGTTATTTTTATTATTTGGTTATAGTTGGATGAATTTGAAATCATATAAAAAAATATATGTTATTGATTTCAAATTATCCAACTATAACCAAACAGTTAATAAAAATAAAAAATTTAAAATAATGGTAAGTATAATTATCATATTTAATATTTAAAAAAAAAGTAGTTTGCTTTGATTGTTAGTTGTTAATCGCCCTCCTCAATGATGTTTTTCTTTTCTTTTTCTTTAGAATATATATATATATTTTTTTGGTGAAATCTTTAGAATATCTTTTTGTAGATGTGAATTTGCGCAAGCGAATCGGTTATGGATTCTAATAAAGTGTCTCTTCAGATTTTTTTTTTTTTTTTGTTAAGTGTTTTTTTTAGTTCTTTAATCTTAACAATAAGGATTTGTAAATGGAAGAATCAAAATGTGTAACGTAAATTGACTCGAATTTGATGGAATTGGTATAGTTTGTCTTCCACGTAGTTGACCAAGTTCTCCTTGGGACTCTGTTCTTTTTTTGGTATGTTGGGAGCTTGGGACCTTGTTCTGGGGAAGAACGCGTAATTGGAAACTTTATTATTAGGATTTCATTGGTTTGGTAGTTAAACGTACATGTTATGAGTTCGAGTTTTATAAAAGCGTGTTATGCTCTAAATTGTTCAATGAATTACAAGTTGTTGGTAAATATATTTTTTTCTTGGTACATTAGAGATATCCTTATTCAACCTTTTTGGGGCACCATGTCCTCGGGGTACGGCCCGTTTGGGCTAGCCCCTCATTATGAGGGTGGGTGCACTAAGCTTCGCAACCGGAGAAAGGATGAGACTAATCTCTCAACTGAAGATTTTTGGCTTATCCTTTGACCCCCAAAGATTTTCCAAGAAACTGCTTGGGGCAGGGTTTGATCCCTGCACCAAGCAATTCCTTGAAAGCTCAGCTGACAACCTGTTGGTAAATATTTCAAGGGTTATATTTTTCTGCAAAAAAAAAATAATAATAACTGCGGCAATCCATTAAAATTATGTATTACGAGTAATACATAATTATAATGGTAAAGCTGATAATATCTTAAAAAAGAGAAGAAAAAATCAATTTTAATATTATAATTATGTATTACTTATAATTATAATTTTTTTTTTTCAAAAAAAGTTTTCTTTTAAGTCAACACAAGAAAAGAATTTCCGATATTTTAAATGTTATATATGTTTATCCCAGTTATATTTTCTCCAAGGACAATTCTTTTTAGCGCAAGTTACATTATACGAGAGTACTTTTCATGACAGCACAAACTAAAAAAAAATTAATTGGTGTGTGGGGCTTTTTATAGACCACGTGGCATCAAGATACCATAGAGCAGAGTTCAATGTTGAAAGAATTTAGAAATCATTCGTTGGTATTTACCAAAAAAAAAAAAAAAGAAATCATTCGTTGGGATTGACATAATTAAATGCATATGATTTTGAGTCAGGGGAAATATTCACGGTGGTTTAATCTTTTACCTGTAGCTTTGCAAAAAGTGATTTTCTGTAGATTCTAAGGTGGTGTTTGGTTGATGGGAATTTTTTATGAATGATAGGGAAATGAGATTAGTAGGGAAATGGCTAGAAAATGAGTTTGGTAGGGAAATGTAAAAAAAGTTGTTTGGTAGGAAAAAAAATTACCGGAAAAATTAGGTAACTTTTGTAAAGTCCATGTTTGGCTTTTCATAAAATATAGATGGGAAAATAATGTGCTATGACGAAAATACCCTTATTTTTTATAAAATTTTACTTGAATCATCCTTGCTTCCCTTTACCCGTATGCAACGCGTGTTTGTTGCCAGCATCCATATGTAGAAAAAAAACAAAAACAAATCTGTGTTTTTGGAATTGACGTGTCCAGGTTTCCGGTAAGCGTGTTTGTTCTCCGATCAGGATTTGTGCAATTTCGGAGAGTAATTGAAGACTTATCAGAGATTCAGAAGTGGAGGTTTCTCATATTTGGTGGGTTAACATGGATATATTTAACTGCAAGACCAGGTGTTCTTATTGGTGCCATTGATGCATACCTTATTGGTGCAATTGATGCATACCTTCTGGCTACTCTTCAACTTGGCTTGGACAGTTTATCTGGAAGGAGAAACTTGAAGGGGAGTGATTTTGTGGTTGGAGATAAGCTTGCTGAAGGGTCATTTGGAGATAAGCTTAGTAGGGCCATTTCGTTTAGCCATATTTCTATGAAAAACCCACCTCCTAGAATGCTTTCTGAACAGTGCAGAAGCCTAGCAAAAGGGCACAAAATTGAAATTCATATGTATCGTAAATGCCTGGGATTTTAGCGATTTCTCCATGAACCAAACGCATGATTTTCATAATGCTATCTTCATTTACATGGGATTTCTTCAAAAACCCACCAACCAAACACCACCTAAAAGGAAAGATGGATGAAATTGTTCCACCAACTTACACTTTAACCGTATATGATATGAAGCATACAGATGTAGGATAGGTTAGTTAGGTCCTTGGTACGCGGTTGGAGAATTGGAAGTTGAAACTCTCATTCAATACTGGTCTATTTCTCGTTACCTGTTCTGCCCTGCTGTGTCCTTCGTTATTCTGTAGAAACTATTCCCAACCTACCTCTCTTTTATTTTTTGGTAATCAAAAACCTACCTCTCTTTAATGACTCTAACCGTTAAATCAACACTCTTTTTAAGTTCTTTCATACTCAATATACCTGTCAACATAAAACCAAGTAATTAAGAGAAAAATTGTATTGACAATTTTTTTTTTACGAACTTACAAATTACACTATATTTTATTAGTAAGACTTTATTCAATAGTGTTTTACCGATATGAAATAGTGTAGTTTGTAAATAAAAAATTTATAAATATAACATTTCTCATCAAATAAATAGATAAACGAAATATTATTATCATGAATTTCTAATTTATTTGATTGGTTTCACTATATTCATAAAGGGAGAAAAATATCTAATAGTACTTTAGATAATTTGTCTAACATTCATCGAAACGACATTGTTTTGGGTTGAAAAATAAAAAATTAGAATTATAAAGACTATTATAACGCTGAAATAAATTAAAATTATAAATATACTATGATTTTCGTCCCAAAATAACGTTGTTTCGATAAACATTATACAAAGTTATTTAAAGTAATTTTACAAAAAATGATATCATTCATAAAAATCGAAAAGAAAAACACTCGTTTTTTTAGTGTAACACGATTTCAAGATATACTAGATAGGGCGATACATATTATTTGCGATTAAGCGGAGTGTATTGGATTGAGATTTCAAAGGATTTTAACGGATTATTTTTGGACAAAAAAATTCATTGGTATTCAATTAGGATTTTAGAGGATTGTAAAAAAGTCACGTGGTATTCGATTAGAATTTTAACAGAATATTTTAGAGTCCGTCCAAATCCGTTGGTATTCAATCAGGATTTTAAACAAAGGAAAAATAATCTTGTGTTATTCAAAAATTTTACGATTTTAATGGAGTTTCTATTGGTGTGTATTTCGTGAGACTTTTTAGTAGGGGTGTCAATATAGGTTATGACACGTGGGTCAACCCGTGACACAACACGAAAATTCATGTTCGGGTTGACCCGCAAAAAAAATCGTGTCGTGTTCGTGTTAAGAAAAATGACACGTAAAAAATTAGTGACGTGTTCGTGTTGACCCATATTTTTTTAATTTTCTTTATTAGTTTTTTATTATTATTTAATTTAATTTTTTTAATTTTGACCCTTTTTTTAAAAAAACTTTGTCAATTACTTTTTTGACCCTTATTTTGTGTGTTATTCGTGTCGTGTCGTGTCAACCCGCAAAAAATTCGTGTCGTGTTAGTGTTGAAGATTTTGACACGAATAAAAATTCGTGTCGTGTTCGTGTTGATGTATTCGTGTGGTGTCAAATTCGTGTCGTGTCAAATGTGTGTCGTGTCAACCCGTTTTACTTTTTAGTGAGAAATATAAATAGGATGTCTCTCTCACAATCTCACCCTATAACCCCTAGGATTTATTGAGATTTCTATATTACAGTGTTTTCTTCTTCCTTTGGTGGGTCGACTCGCTCGAAATCGAGTTTCGCCATGGGAGCTTCGTCAAAGCTCAAAAACAAAAGATTTTTGAGCGATTTTCATCACAAAACAATCCAGAAATAACAACAACGGATTTTGGAGCAATTTTTTTTAGAGTTTTTGAAAGTTTAGAAATGATTTTTCAAGCTATTGGTCATGATTTTTTCTTGGTACGAAAATTTGTGATTTTTGTATTAAAAACAACATAAAATAGTGGGAAATCAATAGAGGAACAAAAATCTCCAAACCAATTTTCATTTTACATCAATGAAACAAAATCGTTTTAAAGGAAAATTGAAAATATCATAATATGAACATTATGTTTCATAATAATACATTCATGAACAAATTTTTTTTTTTTTTGGTAAATACATGGGGATTGCCCCACGAAACAGACAAAACGAAACAAAAGAAAACAAACAATAACAGGAAAAAGCAAGACAGAAAGAAAACTAAAAACCTTCGACTCAGAAGAAAAAAACTCAGCATCTTGCAGCTGGAGTGATGACTCCCGGATCCAGCATATCAGCAGTAAGAAGATTAAGTAGCTCACTGTGAGGGGATGTAATAGTGGATAAACCAAAAGGATCATCCATTGCTTTCTTCGCTAGCCAGTCCGCACAATGATTACAGGTCCTAGAAATATGCTTCAACAAGACAGACCAATCCTTATTGAGAGCAGCTCGAATCTTAGTTACCAGAGGTAGCTTTCGAGTGTCATTACCATTCATGGTAAGAAGGCCAATGGCTTGAGCAGAATCTGATTCAAGAATAATTTTCTTCCAACCAGATTTCCAAGCAAACTCCAACCCATGTAAAATAGCCCAGAGTTCAGCTTGCAAAGGGGAGCAGGAACCAATAAAGACAGAGAAACCAGAAACCCAATTCCCCTCCCAGTCTCTCAATAATCCCCCACATGCAGCTCTCTCATTAGAAACTGCACCATCAACATTTAATTTTAAAGAACCTTGAGTTGGAGCAATCCAGGCAGGGGAGGATCTGATGGGGGGTCTATAGGATCAACTTTTGTTAGCAATTTTCTGTTACAGCACCTTAACTCTCCAATTGATTCAGCAATACAAGGAGAAGGGTCTTCAGGTCTCTTTACAAAGCCTTCATGAAGCTCTTTATTTCTCCAATACCATAAGAAATTACAAACGGTAAAGAAAAAGTCCCTCCAGTCCTTGGCATGGGTATTCTTTATATTCAAATTGAGGATAATCCACTCTTTGGAACAGCTTGAGGTGAAAAAACCAGGAGGAAGAAGATGCAACAAAGGTATTAGCCAGACCTTTTTAGCTTTATTACAGTCTCTAAAAGCATGGAGCAGGGTCTCCGCTAGGTCAGGACAAGAGGGGCAGCTATTAGAGGAATCACTCCATTTGCTGATATAGTCTTTAGTTAGCATCCTACCATGGAGCATTTTCCACAAAAGAAGCTTAACTCTCTCTTTCCCTTTCCAACTCCATATCCGGTCCCAGCAGCTATCACTAGAGAGGGAGTTAGGACAGGTCAGATTTCTATAAGCCGATTTAACTATAGACTGACCTGGAAGCAAATTTCTCCAGCTAACACAATCCTCTCCTGCTTCCCCATCAGGATGAGGAATAGCCATAATCTGGTTTACTACACTTTCATTAAAATGGTTAAAGAGAAAGTGCGTATTTCATCCCTCTCCTGAAGAGAAAGTATTATGGTTTATTTTGAGATCAACGGTCTCAGCTGAAGGAGGAACAATTGCTAACGAAATTAAGCTAGTGTTGAGACCAGCCCAATCATCCTTCCAGAAATCAACCTTCTTCCCATTACCAATCTGCCAAGAGATGTTACTTAACATATCTGGCCAGACTTTGCATAAACTTTTCCATAAATGAGAATCATACGATTTAGAAGATACCTCCTTTAACAACTCTTTATTTCTGTCATATTTAGCCACTAGCACTTGAGCCCACAGGTGGTCAGGGGATTGAATTAACTTCCAGGCACATTTTTGCAGGAAAGCTTCATTTTGCTTTCTAAGATTGATGATCCCCAGACCACCTTGCTTTTTGTCCATCTGGAGCTGCTCCCACCTTACCGCATGGTGATTCCTATGATTATCAGTGTCTCCCCAAATAAAACTCCTTTGAATTCTTTCTATCTCATCACAGATGCCCTTTGGGAGAAGGCTATTCTGCATATGAAACATAGGAATAGCTGAAATGACTGATTTAGCTAATGTCACTCTCCCTGCCATAGACAAGCAGCTTTTTTTCCAGCCCTGGAGTCTCCCATTTACTCTGTCCATAATGTAGTTTATTTATTCTTCCATGCTTCATTCTATAGCCCAGGTATCTGCCAATATTCCTAGTATGAGCAAAGCCACTTATCTCCACAATAGAATTAGCCAGCTCAGAAGAAATATTCTTAGAGAAGAAAATGTTTGATTTGGGGTAACTAACCTTTTGTCCCGACATGTCACCGAAGATTGCCAGACAGTTCAGAATAGTCTTGATCTGATTGATGCTAGCTTCACCGAAAAGAAGCAAATCATCTACAAAAAGCAGGTGAGATATAATTGGACCACCTTTTCCAGCTTTCATGGGCTTCCACTCCTCTCTATTAATGCAGTCAGCAATTAAATGAGACAACTTCTCCATACACAGAACAAAAATATAGGGAGATATGGGGTCCCCTTGTCTAAGGCCTCTGCTAGGAGAAATTCTGCCTGACTTATCACCATTCCAAAGGATTTCCAGCTCAGTAGTAGAGATGCAATGCATGATGAGATTCACAAATTGATCAGGAAGACTAATCTCCTTAAGCACTTTATGGATGAAACTCCAGGACATGCGATCATAGGCTTTTTCGAGATCAATCTTTATAGTAAAAAAGCCCCGCTTACCTTTCATTCTATTCATAGAATGAACCATCTCCTGAGCAATAACAATATTGTCTTGAATTTGCCTATTGGGAACGAAGCTGACTTGGTGAGGGGAGATTAGCTTGTTTAGAATGGGTTTCAGCTTCCCAACAATAATTTTACTGATACCTTTATATAACACTGAGCAAAGAGCTATAGGCCGAAATTGAGAAATTCTCTCAGGTTTAGCAAGTTTTGGAATTAAGACAAGTAAGGTTTTATTGAGATCCCTAACATCACCTGGATTCTTCTAGATATGAGAGGCACACTCTACCACTTGCTTCTTCAGGAGATCCCAATTTTTTTTGGAAGAAAAGAGCTGGGAATCGATCAGGGCCAGGAGCTTTGAGGCCACCCATGGAAAAAAAAAGCCTCCTTAATCATAAGATCAGTTATAGGCTCATTAATCAACTTCAGATCAGATTCAACAAGGCCAGGCCAGTTAACACTAGTGACAGCCCAAGGTCTATTACAGTTTTCTTCTGCGAACAGGTTATTGAAAAACCCTAAAATAAGCTTCTTCAGATTTCCTTCTTCTCTAACAGGATGACCTTCATCATTTTTTAATTCTAGGATCTTATTCCTAGCCCTCCTGATGATAGTAGTCGTATGATAAAATCTAGTGTTCCAATCTCCATCTTTTATCCAATTGCATCTAGCTTTTTGAAACCAAAGAGCTTCTTCTTGATCCAACACTCGGTTCAGTTCTTCCTGGAGGGCCTTGTCTAGGTCTGAGTTAAACTGATCCAGGTGGTTATTGGTATTCAGTTTAATTTCATGCAACTTATTAAGTAGGAACTCCTTTCTAATCTGAATACACCCAAACACCCTTTTATTCCAAGACTTTAAAGGGTTAACCAATTTATACAAGCTCTGGTTAATTTTAAGATGAGGTTTCCAAACAAATTTGAGAAAGTGGGAAAAGAAGAATGCTCAAGCCAAGCCACCAGAAATCTGAAAGGCCTATCCTTCTTACCATTTTCTTTTGTAGACAAGGTTAGGAGCAAAGGATTATGATCAGAATTAAGCCTAGGCAAGGATCTCACATAAGCATCATCAAAAGCAACTCTCCAATCTGCATTTACACAAACTCTGTCTAACCTTTTGAAAACCCTGTCAAGATGAAGCCATTTAGGTCCCTTCCAGGTAAACTTAAAACCTTTACAGCCGAGATCCAAAAGATTACAATCATTAGGAAAGAGGAGAATTTCTGGCATCTAGCAGTATTGACAGGGGCTCCACCTTTTTTTTCATTAACTGAAGCAATTTCATTGAAGTCTCCCATTATGACCCAAGGACCACCCACAATGTTTCTAATCCTCTTAATATTTGGCCATAGCTCCTCACGAATATCCTCCCTAGGATTGGCATAGACCACAGTTAAGAAAAAAGAATTCCCTGAACTAATCGAGCAATACATGTGAATGAACTGGCTATTTTTTCTATTATCTTTATATTGAAAGCATCTTCCTTCCACAGGATCCAGATACCACCTGAGAAACCCACAGCTTCCTCTAATTCAAAATTATTGAAACCCAGCTGTTTAATCTTTTTCTGAGCAATAGCCCCACTAATTCTCGGTTCTAAAATAGCAACCAAGCCAACCTTATATTTCCTTACGAAATTACTTAGGGATGTCTTGAAAGATTTCTTTGCAGCACCCCTACAATTCCAAACTAGGCAATTCATTGGATAACTAGATCATGGTCAGGGTTATTGAGCCCCTGAACACTCTCTATCATATGAGCAGCTTCATTCATGGTTAAATTCTTTTCCATCTCCATTCCATCCTTCCCCTCTTTAACAAAATTCTTTTGCTATATGAAACGATTTCAAACAATTTTTATGTCAATAGGTCACTAAAAACTTATTTTTCAAAACTCCCAAATCAATTTAAGATTTTAATGTGTCGATTGAAAGTAATTTGAATTTTTTTCTAAACTTTCATGTAATAAAACTCATAAATTCATATTCAAAATTTTCTTAGAATACTCAATGAAAACATGCATATGATATATGGTTAGAAAATTCTCATCACATAGAACAAAAACCTCAAAGTTTACAAGATATATTGCAAAAAATTTCAAACAAATATTTGTCACGAATTTTAGTAATTGAGAAAATTATATTACGTTTTAATTTTTTTATTAATATCATTGCATTTCTTTGTTAACTTTTTTATTGACTACTGTAATTTTGAATGTTTATTAAGAATTCATATAATTTTTTAAAATCTCATAAATCCACATATTGTCCTTTCAAATCTTATAAATTCTATTAAAATTCCTTAAAACCCAAATTTATGAAATCTTGATTGTAAAAAAAGTCTTTAAAATCTCTCCAATTCTGAATAGTCTTTTAAAATTTATAAGATTTTATATCTCAAACAAATCTTTTAAAATCCTAATCCAATACACCCCTAAATTTATTTACAAACGTATTTTTGGCAATTGAAGTGAATAACATCGGTCTTCCAAAGTTCTGTATATATTATATTATATTTGCATTTAGATTTTATGTATTTGTATTGATGTAAATAATAAAACTCAAAACGATGTTATTATTATGCATTAGATTTGTTTTTTTTCCGGTAATCACGCATTTAGACTGCTTACGTAATGCTAAGTTGATAAATTGAACTTGATTAAAATGCTGCAATAAATTAAAAAAGTATAGGGAGCAATAAAGTAAGGCAAAAGTGTTTATCCTTTTAAATGACACAATTTATATCCTTTCACTCTCACAAAGAGGCGGGACCCACACCTTTATTTTTTTTGTCAACTCTCTCTCCTCCTTTATCTATCTCTTTCTCTCTCTTAAAATGACATAACTTTACATCCTTTAAAATGATACACACTTTACCCATAAAGTAAAGGGGATGGCTACACTCTTCTTTCTTGTTTTGATGTATTCACTTCTGTTTTGTTTTGGTGTAACCATCAGATTCTTCTTCTTTTTGGCCTCCATCTGTTTGTCACCACTGCTAAATCCACAACAACAGTTGACGAGACTAGAAAACAAGTGGGCCAAAGAAAACAAAGCTTGGACATTAGATATGGTTACAAATTAAAGCCGTGAAAATTGTCGTTCGACCTTTGCATTTTTGGGAAATGAAAGAATTATTGGAATTTGGAAAAGACCTATCTATCCGATAAAACAAAAAATAACACATCCTGGTTTAAGAAATGTTCTGGCCGGACAACACAGACCCGCAAGTTGGGCCGGCTATCCAAGGCCCAATTCTAGAATATTTTATTGGTGAGTACACATGGACTTTATCATAAGGAATATGTCTCAATTATGCACAACTCACCATTGTACGTACATGATGATGAGGTAGTGTCTCAATGTAAAGTTGAGGTATTGCCTAATGATTTTTAACTCATTTCTTTTCTCTCTTTTATCGAAATATTCTTTATCCTATATAAATCTCTCCTCTCCAATATAGAAATTACTTGATCTCACATTTTTATGAGCTGTTAATCTATCAGAATTTAGAGCCATCATGGATTTACACATATCCCTCATTCACAGCCCCACCTACGACAACATTCACGGTATCTACGCTATTACACCTCTTTAGCATTGTTGTTAAAATGTATTGTCATTATGTTATAAAAAAAAAAAAAAATTGTATTGTCTACTCGGTAGAAACAGAAAAGTCTACCTTTCTGACACCAAAAATATGTTGAAACAGTTTTAAGAATGAATTTTAAGTTGACTCGGTTGAAACAACGAGTCAACTAGGTAAACTTGGTTGACTCAACAAATTTATTGAGTTGACTCACTTTAAAAAAAAATTAGCATTTAAAAGGTCATTGTTTTCACCTTTTTTGTATGGATAACTATCTTGGGTCTTTGTATATTATCTTGGCTTCTCCTCTCTGGCACTATCCTCTTTGGCTCTCTCCTCTCTTGACTCATCATCATGTAAGGATTCAGACTTCCTTTTTTTCTTTCTGGATTTTACCTTAATCTATTCTTCACTTATTTTTTTGGCCTCTCTTTTAGAGTGAAATAATAATAAGTGAATGAGAAAGGAATTGGGGTTTGAAACCCCAAATGGTCTATTATTTATTTTGCATAGTCTCATGATTCATCGTGCATTTTGATTATGAAGAACATAATGTTGACTTTGACTACAATGACTTAAATTAAAGATGTTGATCTCTTTTATAATTTTTTTACCTATTTTAATATGTATTATAATGACTGAGTTTGAACTTAATTTTTATTTCCTTTATTATTTGGAATTAAATTTGTGATAACTTATAAGTTATAGATTGATGTATTTTGGTTTTATATATGTTGGATTTTTTTTTGAGTACATAGTAAATTCTTACATTTTGTTTACGTTATTTCGATTTTATCTTTCTGTTCATCCTTACCGTTTTTATGTAGACACTATGTTTTAACAACTTGCTTTTAAGAGATGCATACCTAATTTTATTTCAGTTCAAGAAGATATTCAATAACTCTGAAGTTAATGATAAAATATAAGCAGATTGTTTAAAACTATGGTCTGAAATTCTAAGAAGTATGAAAATTCAAAAGTAACTTCTAAAATATAAAATAAAATTATCTACTCATGTTTTGCCTCTGCCTTTTTATTCTTTTTTTTATAGTTTCCATTTGGAATGTAGTGCGACTTTAATGGCACTGAGCTTATTGACATTGTACTAACTATTTCTCTTTACACGTGTTGGTTGTGAGTTGTGACTCGTTATTTTTCGGAACAGTGACCTATTTGTCATTTAAAAAAAAAAAAAATTGTCCAAATATCATATGAATATGAATAGTAAAAATTTTCAAAGTGTCACATGTATAAGTTTGCTATAGTAGATAATAAACATAGTTTGCTGACGCGACATGCTTTTGATGTCCACCTAATTCGCTATTGATAGTAGCGAATTAGATGGTCAAAATGTCAATCTGTTCTAAGTAAAAGTAGGACATGTGATGGTCTTACCCAAATTCGCTATTGGGTGCAGAGAACTTTATATGGAGGGAGAGAGAGAAAAATTTATGGCAGCACTCTTTCCCAACACTGCTAACACAGTCAGCGGCTCAAACATTTTGTCTTTGTCAAGTTGCAGCGGTCTTTCCCCATACTGCAAACCTTTCAAGATAGAAATATCAAAGGCAAGTTTGGTGTGATATATAAGGTTTGATTGTATAAACTTATACTATACGTTATGACATTTTCAGTTATTTGGTGTGACCATCGTATAGTATAAGCTTATACAGCAGGATCCTTTTATACATCAAAATGATGTATAACTTAATCAGGCCTAGGAGGGTAAGATTAGACTAGTGATTTTGATTTCCAAGAAAACGATTGACGACCAGAATATCAACAAAAGACAGCGATTGAGAAAATTAACGAGCCATGCAGGAAGTGGCCATGCATTAGGAGGACATGATTTGCGTACATGAATTCCTGAAGGCCTACATGCCTTTCTTGAAAGATAAGGCAAATCTCAAACTTAATTATCCATCTCCCACTTCCATCCACCGTCACATATTAATATTATGAATCTAATCTAAGGACTATCATATGGCTTCCAAGGTCCCACAAGTTCGTTTCTCGGTCTACGTCTTTCTAATCAAATTTTGTTGAGGACCCAATATGAGATTAAAATTACAATTTCTACTACATCCAATCTTTAAGTAGAGCAGTTTCTGCTTGTTACTTTTACTCATCATTTATTGGATTAAGGCCCCTCACTAAAGGCTATAGTTGCTGGCATCCATGTGTAAAAAACAAATTCAAACTAAAAAATTTAAGTTGTCGACTGAGGCTATTGTCGTAACCGGATCGCGATGTGACGGCGAAAGAAATTGAATGATTAAAACAAAGAAGTCACCACCGATGTTTATTTGGGAAAACATTGGAAAAACTCTTTTTGTTTGAAAATTGGTCTTTGAAAACAGATTTGGATTCGGGAGTCGATTACGAGTAGGGAATGTGTTAGCACCCTACATTGTCCGTTTAAAAAAACGGTTACCTTATATTAATTGTGCAAATTATTGATAAGATTTTAAATATTTATTTCACCACAAAGAATTAAACAAAATTGATTAAAGAAAAGAAAATTTATTTTGAAAATTTATTTTTCTGCTTGACGGGAAGGGTCCCGCTCCGACGTATCCCTCGATACAATAGGAAACTCAAAGCTACGTCGTTCTGTATAAAATATTTGTATGTTGGTTGATTTTAATTTTTGAAAATAACTTTGAGAAAAATATTATCAATTTAAAAAAAAAAGAATCCATCATAGATCATAATTTAAGGTAGCAGTGCTACACGTAAATTCTTACGAAGATTACAATACTTGAGGATGGTAAACCATACATCAACGTTGTACATCGTTGCTAGGATATTTTAGAAAATATCTATCAGATAGTTAATTTTAATTTTTTTTAAATCTTAAGAGAAAATATTTTATTTTAAAAGGAATCCACATTTGCACAAGGTTTAATATAGCATAGCTATACGAAAACCAATATGACATGTTCAACATTTGAGGATGGAAGACCATACATCAAAGTTGTAAATCATTTCGTGGATTGAAGAGAAATTTTATTTGGTAATTTATATTGAAAATATTTGATCACACTAGCAAAAACATGTGACGAAGACAAAACGAGCAAACCAAAACAAACAGACTACCATTTTTTATTTCTTGATTTTTTTATTTCATAATTTTACAAAAAAAAAAAAAACGACACCTAAATAATGTTAAGAGGAACCTAAACAAACTTACGTTAGTGTTCTTTCCTTTCAATTTGTTTTACTCTTTATTATAATCTATGGACCTAATTTACTATCTAAGCCCAAACAAAAAAATAAAGAAAGAGCAGTCCTTGGATCTATATAGAGCTCCATACAAATAAATAAAATAGGCTCAAAACTGAAAACCCAACCACTGCCAAACCTAATCAGCTAACCTACCACAAAAGCGTATCAAACAAAAATACAGGAAAAGAAATGAGAAGCCATTCTTACCTCTTAAACTTGAAAACAGAGATCAGTAAAGGGAATAGTACAACGATATGATGATGGCAAGATAGAGTGCGAGCTTTGGATGGGGGCGCTTGATGGTTGGCAGTGGTGCTCCAGCGGCAGTGGTGACTAAACAAATATGACAAACTTCCTGGTGTGGTGGCAAGGTGATCTCCAGCAGATGAGGTTGGTGACGCGAGGATGTTGTTGATGAGGGTAGTGGTGGGATTCAGCGGATGTAGTTGTGGTGGTTAATGGTGGGGCTTTGGTCGGCGGCAGTGAACGACGGTGGCCATTGGAGACCGGTCGTGTTGTTTGCTAAGTTTGGGTTTGCAGTGTTTAAATCACAAGAAGTATGGGTTTCCAAGTGTTTGGATGCTGAGGAGATTATTTTACTTCTTCTTTTTTTGATATTTTTCTTTCTTAAAGAGTAATAAGAAGCTAAAAAAAGGATCCTGGTTCTGTTATGAGTTTGTGATTATATAGATGAATTTTATTTTCTGTTGCCTGATGAATCAAAGAAGGCCTTGGGTTTTCCAATGTAGTATGTCAGGAGGTTGTTTGTGGAAATCAATTGAGGGTCTCCTCCAAATTTCCATTTTAATGCATTGCTTCTTGATCTTATTTTTCAATCTATGTCAATTTGCCATTTTTGGTATTTCCTGGTGAATAGACAGTAGACTTGCACAGACTTGGCTTGTGTAGATGAAAAAGTCCTCCTCACCTTTTGTTTCATTTTATTTTTTGGTTTTCTCTTTTCTTTTGCTTTTCTTTTTGCTGGACAAAAATTGGTATCAACAGCTATATTAATGGTTTTTATATATCTCAACACGTCCCCTCACATGAAAGCCCACTGGGCTTGAAGGTGGACAATGCACAAACTCACCTACCTGTACGAACAAAGAAATTCTACACGAAATAAAGTGGGGGCGGCGATGATTGAACTCAGCACACAAGGCTCTAATTCAAAACAAAAACTTAAGCTGTTGGGAGAGACTATGTTTTTATATATCTCAACACCATAAAAAATGATGCACTCGTCCTTTTCTATGTGCCTACGGGTCCCCTTGCAAGCGAGCAAAGTTATTGTGGACCGGGACCATGGAAAATTGGGTGGGACTGAGGTGAGAGAAAGAGAGAAAAATGTGAGGAGAGAGGAAAGAGAAAAAAAAATTAATTAATACAGGTGTCGATTTTTGAGTGGAAGGACCACGGTGGGGGCGGAAGCATATTAAAATTTTCCCTTGCAAGCAGTGGTAACGTCGGTGTGGACTTGAATGTAGCAAGAAATTTCATCGAACATCCGTTGATTTGACTCTGCTTAACCCTTGGTTATTTTCTTTCCAATGTGCATGCATATATAATAGATAGCGAAAGTAAAAGATTAAAAATGGTAGAGGAGCATGTCCAATAACAATCATTGTGAATTTATTAACACATGACATCACACATACTGTTGGGTTTTTGCTCTTTTCACTAAAGCCCAATAGGGCAAGAGTGTTAGAAGAGCCCAAGAAACCAAAAAGCCCATTCAGTTTAGGGTTAGGGTTTCTTGGGACCCATATATATTCTATGCTTTAGTCTTCAGCCTCCCCTAGGGTTTCCACTTGGTGGTTGCAGAGGGCTGATGGATGGTCATCTCCCTGAAAGTGAGAGAGTGCCCACACACTTCCCGTTCCCCTTGAGTCATAGTCTGGAAGGTCTGCCACAGTCCAGCATCAAGGGATTTGTTCGTGCTGCGGCGCTGAGGTGAGCAATTTGTGAAGAGGAATCACATAAGGGAAGATTCTACACGAGATCTGCGCACCAAGAGGTAATCGTGAAACGAGGATGATTCGGTAAGCATACCAATGTACTAGGTCCTAAATCGCTTCCGCATAAATCCAATAGTTCCTACAATTGGTATCAGAGCCTTGGCTGTACATTGGTATGTGAATCTAGTTTCACTGATCATGTAATTAGTTTTGCTTCTTGAAATATGGCACCTAGGGTTCTAGGATTATGGTATGAATCCTGCGTGTATTTTATAATTCATTTTCATAAAAGTTTAAATTTTTATCGGTAAAAATGCTTTAATCCATGGTTAGGGTTTCTCGTGTATTCCTCGATCTGTAACAAGGAGGCTAATCTCATATGATTAGGTTTCCTCCTTGCTGTTTTTTCATTTTTTCGGAATTTTCGTGTATTTTTCAAGATTTTGTAAAAATTCAAGATCGAGAAACCGCGAGGAAGATGCGCAGTCAGCACTGTCGGAGACTTTTCGAGGACTTACCGATCTCAGAATGGGCCGATCTATATATGGTTGGAAAGAGGACGGAAAGACGAACGTAACGGTGGGTGGATCGCCGCCATCGGAGCCTACACGCTCCTCCACGCGCCTCCACAAGATGGTGAGAGTGGCCGCCACTCTCCGGCAAAGAAAGGGAGAGTGTGGGAGCGTCCGGCCACCTTTTTGGGTGGTTCCAGCGGCGGTGCACTCGTTTCTATGTGGCGGTCCTTCCCCTGGAGTTTCGGCTTGATTTGACTTGGGTGACGGCGCAGCAGACCTGACGGCTAGGGTTCCTCTTTCGCATCCTAGGGTTTCTCGCTAAAGGATTGGGTCTTTGGGCTTTTGGGCCTATGGAAACCCTAAAGGGGCTTGAGACAGATACTATGGGCTAGGCGAAAGTCGAATTCCAAAGTTGTAACATTTTTTTTATTTTTGTTATATTCTTTAAAATAGGAATGCCATGGATTAAAGTAATTAAATTTTATTATTTAATGCTTTTATTGA